>PVJH01006728.1:0-99047 GCA_004026705.1 Nesogale talazaci
GAGGAGGAAGAACCCAGGGCTTTTATACTCTATTTTAGGCGTGGCTCTATGTGATTGGTGCAGAGGCTCTATAACGGCACCAGTAACTCTTGAGTATGCGCAGTGCTACTTGTTTATCACACTCAGGCTAAGAGTCAGGGTGCGGCCAGGCGCCATCTTGTAATGGCGGGCGCTGTTTTGTAAAGGTTTGGCTTCCACAGACCTAGAGTTAGAAAATCAAAAAGGAAGAACACACCCAGCATATCTTAAAGGAACTCAAGAAAAAAATTCATACCTTTAATTACGATATTGAACAATTCTATGGATAAAATATTGAATAATGCAAGAAGCATCCAAAGAAGATGGAAAGAATACAGAGTCACTGTATCAAAAAAAAGTCAACACCCTACCATTTCAGAAGGTATCATATGAGCAAGAACCAATGGTATTGAAAGGAAAAATCCAGACTGCACTGAAAGCATTAGCCCAAAACATACACACATATATAAATAAATAAATGGGGGCTCTTTATTTATATGTATGTGTGTATGTATGTATGTATGTATTTTCCAGGAATTAATGGAATACCAATTGTTAAAACAAACTGATGAAACACTGGAAGCATTTATTCATCTATGCCAGAAAATTTGGACGACTTATTGGAAGAGATTCATATTGGTCCCCATTCCAAAGAAAGGGGACCCAAGAGAATGCTCAAACTATTGATATCACATACAAGTAAAATTCTGCTGAAGATCATCCAACAACAGTTACTGTAGTACATTAACCTGGAGCTGCCAGAGGTTCTAGCAGGATTCAAAAGAGGACGTGGTACAAGTGATACCATTGTTGATTTCAGATGTTGACTTAAAACAGAGCATACCAGAAAGATGTTTACTTGTGTTTTTTTGATTCTACCATTTGACTGTGTGTAGCTTACCAAACTATGGATAACCTTGAGAAAATGGGAATTCCAGAACATTTTATTGTGCTTTTGCAGAACTTGTACATAGATCAAGAAGCAGTTATGTGAACAGAACAAGGGAATGCTGCATAGTTTAAAATCAGGAAAGTTGGGGCTGAGCCCAGGTGGCATAGTGGTTGTGCACAGGACTGCGGCCCACTGGGTTGGAGGTTCAAATCCAGCAGCAAGGCTGGGCCTCCTGCTCCCACCACCAGCGGGGAGGGCAGTGATGCCCCAAAAACCAAAACAAAAAAAACCAAAAATCAGGAAAGTTATAAATCAGGATTGCATCCTATCACCATATTCAATCCATAAGCTGAGGAAATAATTTAGAGAAGCTGGGTTACAAGTATATGAAAAAATAATGTCTTCAACAATAGAGGAAGGCTTATTAACAACCTGTGATGTACAGATAGCACAACTTTGCTTGCTGAAAGTGAGGCGGACTTGAAGCATTTGCTGATGAAGATCAAGCAAATTGTAGTCTTCAGTATGAATGACAACTCCCTGTAAAGAAGATCAGAATCTTCATATGTGGACCAATAGATAATACTATGATGTTAGAGGGGGGGAAATTGAAGTTATCAAGGATTTTGTCTTGCTTGGATTTACAATCAATGCTCATGGAAGCAGTAGTAAGAGATCAAAAGATAAGCTGCCTCTCAATAAAATTATTTAAATATATATGCATTTGAATTGTAATACTGAAGAAGACTATTAAAAGTACTACAAACTGCTAAAAAGGCAAACTAATCTGTTTTGGAGGAAGTACGGATCCTTAGATAAAAAGAGTTCTCCTTCGAGAAAAGGATGGTGAGATTTCCTCTTACATACTTGGGAAATGTTGCTGCAGAAACCAATCCCTGGAGAAGGACATCATATTTGGTAACGTAGAGAGGCATGAAAAAGAGGAAGACCCTCAACAAAATGGATTTACACCGTGGCTGGAACAATGGGCTCAAATATAGGAATAATTTTGAGGCTGGCGCAGGATTGGGCAGTGTTAAACATTCTGTGTGCCTAAGGTCGCTGTGGGTCAGAACTGCATAATGGCATCTAACAACAATAGCATCTTTGGGCATATCTTAGATTATTTTTACTCTTAAGAAATGTGTTCAGTCTAGCTTTCTGCGTTTCCAAAAGTATCAATTAGGCACAAATTTAAATAACAAATGGAGGTTTTTTGCAACAGGTTTGCTGCCAGAATATAGATGTCTGTGAAAACCATCGCAAAAGCCTAAACCAAAATGGAAAAGGAGAAACCCTATATCAACATCGCCATCATTGAACATGTCGATTCTGGCGAGTCCACCACAGCTGGTCACCTGATCTACAACTGTGGTGGGATCGACAAAAGAACCATCTAGACATTCAAGAAGGAAGCTGTGGAGACAGGGAAGGGCTCCTTCAAGTCTGCCCCAGTCTTGGATAAGCTGAAAGCTAAATGGGAGCATTGCATCCCCATTGTTACCTCCCTGTAGACATTTGAGACCAGCAAGTACTATGTGACTGTCATCTATCCCCCCAGACACAGAAACTTCATTAAAAACATGATTACAGCATGACTGCTGTCCTCATTGTTGCTTCCAGTGTTGGTGAATTCGAAGCTGATATCTCCAAGAATGGGCAGACAAGCTTGGAATGTGACAAGCTTGCCCTTCTGGCTTACACACTGGGTGTGAAACAGCTCATTGTTGATGTGAACAAAATGGATTCTACTGAGCCACTGTACAGCCAGAGATACGAGGAAATTGTTAAGGAAGTCAGAACCTACATTAAGAAAATTGGCCTGGGTTGAGCCCTGGTGGCATAAATGGTTGAGTGCGGGACTGCAGCACGCGGGCTTGGCGGTTCAGATCCAGTGGCGGCTCTCAGGCGTGGCACTGGGTAGCGCCCATGACCACCAAAAGCAGTGATGCCCACAAAAAAAAAAGAAAAAGAAAATTGGCCTGTGGCCCACTGGGTTGGAGGTTCAAATCCAGCAGCCAGGCTGGGCCTCCAATTCCCACCACCAGAGCGCAGTGATACCCAAAAAAAACAAAAAAAATTGGCTACCAGAGAGCAGTGATGCCCAAAACACAAAGAAAAAAAGAAAAGAAAATTGGCTACCACCCTGACACAGTACCATTTGTGCCAATTTCTGGTTGGAATGGTGGCAACATGCTGGAACCAAGTGCTAACATGCCTTGCTCCAAGAGGTGGAAAGTTACCTGGAAGGATTGCATCCTGCCACCAACTTACAAGCCCCTGTGCTTGTAACTGACAGGCCCCTGTGCTTGCCTCTCCAGGACATCTACAAAATTGGTGGTATTGGCACTGTCCCTGTGGGCAGCGTGGAAACTGGGGTTCTGAAACCAGGTATGGTGGTGATGTTACCACTGAAGTGAAGTCTGTTGAAATGCACCATGAAACTTTGAGCAAAGCTCTGCCTGGGGATAATGTAGGTTTCAATGTCAAGACGGTCTCTGTCAAAGACTTTTGCCGTAGCAATGTGGCTGGTGACAGCAAAAGTAACCCACCAATGGAAGCAACTGGCTTCACTGCAAAGGAAGTGGGACTAGCCAGATGGCTGTAAAACTGAAATGAAAAAGTAAACAACAAAAATCAACAAAGAAGGACAGTAAGGGAAAACTAGCCCCTGCAGATCATAATGCCTCAATATTTTAACATCTGAGACTGGTGCCTGAATAGAGACCAAAGGAATGGCTTTTTAAGAAAAGGAGTCAAATTAATAGACCCAAATATACATAGAATCTTACCTTTTGATAAAAGTGGAAACTCACATTAATAGAGTGGAGATGTTCTTTTAAATAAATGGAGTTGAAACTACTAAAATTATCAAGGGTGGAATATACCTGTTGAATTGACTCTATCTGTCCTCATGCTAGGATAAATCCTAAAATGGATCAGATTGATCAGAAACTTAAATGTCAAAAAGGGAAACATTGAGATATTAGAAAAAAATGTCAATTGCTTTTCAACCTTGGAATGAGGAAAACCACCATGACTCAAAGCAGAAATCAATAAAGTAGAAAAAAGTTTAAAGTTAATGTCATTTAAAAGTTTAAAAAATTGCACCACCACCACCACCACCACCCCCCCACAAAAAAAAAAAGTCAAAAGGATATCTAAGTTGACCTGGGACTGCAGGGCAAGAAACTATGGCAAGAGGAGGTTCTAAAGCAAGTGCTCTGCACTTCTTCCCATTCTGATGCCACTTGGTGCCCCAGGAATCTTTGCTTTGAACAAGTTGATCAGAAATTCAAATGTCAAAAAGGAAAACATTGAGATACAAGAAGAAAATATAAATTACTTTTTAACCTTGGAATGAGGAAAGCTACCATTAATTTTAATTTAATAATTAAATAATTTATTTTAAAAGAAAATAATTTATTTTAAAAGATAAATTCATCATTTAAAAAGTAAAAGATGATGTGTGTGAGAGAGTGTGTGTATGTGAACACACATGCATACATAAGCATCATCAACTATGAAGCAAAACAATTTTCCTAGCCAAAGCAAAAACACAAAGGGCTGCATTTTCTCAAGAGTCCTAGATAGGAAGAGGGGAAAAGCCCAGGAATTGAATAGAAAACTGAGCAAAGGAAATAATTGGCAATTCATAAAAGAAATACAGGTGTTCTTAAACATATAAGAATACAACCTGGGCTGAGCCCCGGTGGCATAGTGGTTGTGCGCGGGACTGCGGCCCACTGGGACGGAGGTTCAATTCCAGCTCCACAGGGGCAAAGGCTGGGCCTCCTACTCCCACCACCCGGGCAGTGATGCCCTAAAAAAAAAAAAAAAAGAATACAACCTAAGCTGAGCCCCGGTGGCATAGTGGTTGTGCGCGGGACTGCGGCCCACTGGGATGGAGGTTCGATTCCAGCTCCCAGGAGCAAAGGCTGGGCCTCCTACTCCCACCACCTGAGGGCAGTGATGCCCCCCCCAAAAAATATTTTAAGCCATTTATCAATGTCAAAGACACATTTAAACACATTTTGTTAGGAATAAATCAGTGCATATGTGGGGGGGAAAATATGATAAATATTTTTATCCTGAAAAGTCTAGGGGCAATGCGGCATCTATGAACAGGGATGGGAGTAAGACTTCCCAATGAACACTTTTTACTATTGTTTTGCCTTTGTACCATGTGAATTAAATATATTATTATCTTTCCATTTTAAAGTTCCCCTCTCTATGGTGAGACAATGAAAGAATAACAATTGTAAAAACAGTGGGTTTTTACAAAGATTGCATAGGTAATTGTGTTAGTCCAGGTAGACTAGAGAAACAAAATCATAGACACGCATATGGATATAAGAAAAAGATTTATATATAAGAGGAATGGGACATTGAGAAAGCTGCCCAGCCCAGTCCAGTTCAAAATCCTAAGTCCGATATTAGCCCATATGCCCGATATCAGTCTATAAAGTCTCCTTCTGATTCACGAAGTCACAGGTCAGTGGGTGCAGAGACCTGGCACCGCCAGTGGTCTCCCCATGGCTTCTCGCTTCCAGGGCTCAGGGTGTCCATCAACAGTATCTTAGCGCTGGCAGGATTCTCCACGTGCCTTCTCCAGCTTCAGAGGTCTGGTTCCATCAGGGTAAGGCCATGTGGCTTCTCCTGTGGTTCCTTCAGCTCCTCAGATGCTGCTATTTTGTCTTGTCCATAATTCATCATCTCTGAGACTAACTCCCAACAACTGGGGCGATAGCATCTCATTTCCACCAGGGAAATACCGCAAGATTTCCCAGACGTCTCAGGAGGAAGCCATGCCCACACAGAGACCTCATTGGCTCAATGACTATCTCCAGATTAGCAGCCTAGACTCCATCCCTACATCTGAATGTGAAATTAACATAAGCACATGACCGCCACAGTAATTTTTACAGTACTTAGAAATCTGTTGATAAGTACTTTCCTGTTCTATCTTTGCTACCTTCTGCAGCTTGCTGATCTCCCTTTTTATTAACTCACCTTGTTTGAGATAACCACGTGTCCTAGTTCCTCATAGATATTTTTTTCTTCAAAGGTATTTCTCAAGATTTCCTATAACACTTCACTCAGGATGTGGTACATAACTACTTTGCTTATTTATTCAACAATGTTTTGAGTGTACACTAACTGTGCCTCCCACCCCCACTCCACAAATGTATCACGATTGATTCAAATATTAAAACTGAGGGTCAGAATCTTTATCCTTCTAAGCATTTAACTGAAAGGCAATAAAGCTCAAATTCATTCCCCAACCAATTTGAAGTTGTATTTATGTTTCCTTTCATACTTATTTCTTCTTTGAGAAGTCCTAATCAGTGACGGGATAGCCACTTATTTACAAAACTACTGATCCTCAAGCCCAGCGTTAGATAAGTTGAGGGAAGACTTTTTGCCACTCGATGTGGTTGCCGGTAGTGGTAGGTGGTAAAGAGTTGATTCTGACCCATTGCAGCCCTATGTACCACAGAACAAAGCACGGCCCACTCCTTACCATCATTATGCTTGAGCCCATTGTTGTAATTATTGTGTTCATTTCCTGGAGGGTTTAGGCCCACAGATTCCCCTTCCATCCTACTCTTGAGGATGAGCTCACTCTGGGGTACTGTGGAAAAGTCCTCTGCCCTGGCACTCTGTCCCCTAGTCTTAGTTCCATGTGAATGACTTTAAGGCCCATTCATTTTTTTGTTTCCATAGGACTGGCTGCAGTGCACAGCACAATTCATGATTGCTGAACAGAACCAAACATGGTTAGGGTGCTGTATAAACTTTTTAAGATCCAAGTACATCCCTCCAAATATTTCCTATTTTGTTTTAAATTACAAACTCTATAGCTTCCATTTCTTCCATATCAATAATTACCATATCAATTCCATACCAAAAATTCCATATCAATAATATTTCTTCACCCCCTCTAGAATTATTCCACAACTCTAACCCTCTTGGGAAGCAGGTCTGTCCCTGTTGTTCCAGATAGGATTTTGCAAGTAAACTTTTATTTCTCGGCACATACAAGCCTGACTCTTGGCTTTGACATGTTAAAAACCTCTACGTACCTTCAAGAGTTCTTCAATTGTTTCTCTAGAAACCTGAGTGTATTATATAATGAGGTAGAATAGAACTTATGCTTGAGTGCCACATGTGCCTACTTTCAAGCTCTGGTTCTGTTGCTCACAGACTACACGATATTGAGTCAGTTACTTCTTCACTCTTGTTTTCTTTATTTGTAAATTTAGAATAATACCACCCATCTTATCATGGACTTTTAGTGATGATACATGTGAAAATCCCTGGCAGATAGTAACTGCTGTAAACACATCTCCCTTTCTTCAAAGTGATTTATGAATGAATAAGCAAACATGACCAGCTCTCTCAAACAGCAATACTTATTTATAGAAACCTACACTACCAGTTTCTGAAGACAGAGGAAAACCAGGTGTCTTAATAGCTTGCCTTGATCTGTATCTCACACTTTAACCTTGGCACATTGAGCTTTTGAGGTGTGGTATAATATTCCCTGATCCAAGAACAAGTCTACTTGTCCCAATCATACAGATATGTAAGGGTTCCTATTACTAAGAGATGACCAAGCAGAATCTGTGGCCTTTTGGGGGGTGATATCCATCCATCAGTTTGTTGCTAGGGACCGTCTCCTTGGTTCTGACTCAAAGTGACCCCATGTATAACAGAACAAAACACTCCTTAGTCATGGGACATCATCACAATTATTATGTTTGAGTCAATTGTTTGAGGCAGTATGTCAGCCTATCTCACTGAGGGTCTTCCTCTTTTTCACTGGCCTTCTACTAAACATGATGTTCTTTTCCGGGTCCCTTCTAATAACAGATTCAAAGCATGTGAAACAAAAATCTCAACAGTATTACTTCTAAGGGAGATTGTAGCCCTACCTCTTCCAAAACAGATTTGTTTGTTCTTTTGGGAGTTGGTGGTACTTGCAATATTCTTTGCCAACACCACAATTCAAATACATCAATTCTTTTGTCTTCTCTATTCATTGTTCAACACACAAATGCATATGAGGTGATTGGAAACATGGCTTAGGTCAGGTGTACTTTTGTTATTGATTTGTTACATTTGTGCCCTCTAACAACTTAAAGAAGTCTTATGTAGCAGATTTGCACACTGCGATGTGTCATTTGATTTCTGGACTGCTGGTTCCATATCATTGATTAAGGATCCAAATAAAATTCAATCCTTGACAACTTCAATCTTTTCTCCAATTATCATGTTGTCTGTTGGTCCAGTTGTAAAAATTTTTATTTTCTATCATTCCCTGGTTCTCTAACAGGTAATATAACATAAAATGTGACTTTTTTTATGTTGTTTTTGTTAGGTGTCATCGAGTCTCTTCCATGCAACAGAACCAAGCACCGCCCAATCTTTCACCAGCCACACAACTCTTGCTGTGCCTGAGTCCATTGAATGTCACTGTGTCAGCCCATCTCATAAAGGATCTTCCTTTCTTTTGAATTTCAGACATGCAGGGAAATCAGTGCAGGAAGAGAATAGATTGAGAGTTTCACTTGGTGGCTTATAAGGAGATAGGAGCTTGTTAATAAGCAGAGGAGGAAAGTGGTTACTAAACAGAGGGCATTGGAGAGATAAGTATAGACAATCAAAGGCATATGACTTGAACAACTTTATCAGTTGACTCCCCCTCTGATGCACACTGGACCTGATCTAGTTTTCAACACTTTCTGTATTTTTGTTCTGTTTTGGTCTGTTCGTTCATATGAGGGTTTCTCTCAGAGGTATCATGTCATTGGAGGTCACACTCTTGATGTTGTGTTATATGTGTTTTGTTTCTGTATAAAACTCAGGATTGATGAACCTATAGGGACAGCAAGTAGAATAAGGGTTTGGGGAAGTGGAGGGGTACAGTGGTGGGGGGAGGAGATAAAAGGTAGACCATGTCAAGGAGTACAGAAAGAAAAAGGATGTTTGGGAACTGATTGTGGTAGCAATTGTACAATTCTGCTTGATGTGATTGAACTATGTAATTATATGGCTATATGTATATACTATTAACTCCAAATGAATAACAAAAAATTTAACTGATGGAAATATCATAGTATCAGAAGGAGTTAGCCTTAAAAAAAAGAACAACTGGGGCTGAGCCCCAGTGGCATAGTGGTTGTGCGTAGGACTGCAGCCCACTGGGACGGAGGTTCAATTCAGCAGTGGGGCTGGGCATCCTACTCCCACCACCAGAGAGCAGTGATGCCCCCCAAAAAGAATAACTGAGGCTGAACCCCAGTGGTGTAGTGGTAGTGTGCAGGACTGGGACCCTTGACAGTTCAAATCCAGCAGCAGCTCTCCAGGAGCAAGACTGGGCTTCCAACTCCCACCAAAAAAAAAGAACTGCTTCTGTGACAGAACTTCCAGACATAGATTCCACTTTAGAGTGTTCTTATTTTCCTTTCCCTATGTGAAAAAAATGCAACCTGATATGATTTCCCCCAATCTCTTATCAATTAAACATATTTTGTAAGACATTTGATAAAGTAAAATGGGAATTGGTATTTTTCTTAAGAGAATTCTCTTAAGGGCTGAGCCCCGGTGGCATAGTGGTTGTGCGCGGGACTGCGGCCCACTGGGATGGAGGTTTGATTCCAGCTTCACGGAGCAAAGGCTGGGCCTCCTACTCCCACCACCTGAGGGCAGTGATGCCCCCCCCCCCAAAAAAAAAAAAGAATTCTCTTAAGAGAATTACTTGTTCAACTATTTCCAATTTGACATCAAAATATTCAGTAACTGGCTTATTAATTTGGATAGATGCTGATTTTCACAATTTCCCAACTCAGGCATTTTTAAAATTAGCAGTAAATCACCTAGAATGAACAGCTTCATGACCTTGGAAAAGACAACATTTTCTCTAGCAGAACACAAACAGCCTAAGCCACAAAGAAGCTTTCTAATAAATTGGATTATTAAACAATTGAGATTTTTTCATCAAAACTATCTTAAATAGGATAGTTAAAAGACAAGCCCAGAATGAAAGAAGATATTGGATATGTAAATGAAAAGGCTCATACACAGAAGGTTTAAAGTTTTTTGACAAATCAACAAGACAAAAACCCAATCACAGAATCACCAAATAACTCGGACAGGAATTTCATAACAGAGTAATCCAAAGGTTCAGTTGATACTTTTTAATTAATTTTTGTTGTTGTTGGGCATCGGTGCCCTCTGGTGGTCATGGGAGCTACCCAGCGCTGCTCCTGAGAGCCGCTGCTGGATTTGAACCGCCAAACCCGCGGGCTGCAGTTCCACACTCAACCACTTACCCCAGCAGGGCTCAGCCCCTTTAATTAATTTTTTGTTTCAGTAGATATTTTTAAACTTTCAACTTCTTTAATTATCAAAGAAATATACATTAAAACCACAGTAAAATATTATCACATAGTCACCAAAATGTATAAAATGAAAAGACAGAAAATACTAAGTATTGGTAAGGATCTGAAGCAACTACAACACTTAAATACAGCTGTGGGAGCATAAACTGGTACAACCACCTTGGGAAAATGCAATATACCTCAGTACATACCTAACAACAACAACAAATTGAATTCTCTCCGAATATCAACAGAAGAATTAACCAATAAATTGTAGTATAAATGTACTACTTTCTACAAGGAGAATGAATGAACTCCACACAATAATATGAATGAATTGTGTAACATAAAGAAGAGCAAAAGAAGCCAGGGACAAGAGGGTTTAGACTAAGATGCCAATAAGTGCAAAGTGAGCAAAGGCAATCTATTCTGATAGAAAAGAGGATAGTTATTACTCTAATGAGAAAAGAGTACAATGTCATAGGATGCACAAGGGCAATGTCTGCTGTAACTAGTAACCGGGGTATTGTTTCTTGGTCTAGTAGTAGTTTCTCGGGTACATTTAACTGGTAAGAATTTGTTGAAATGCGCATTTACTGTTTGTGCATTTTTTCTGTATGCATGCTATACTTAGGCAAATTCTTTCTAAAAGTCAAGATCCTCAAATGTATCAACCTTGTTCTGATAATAGGTCAGATTGAAGACCAGGTCAAGATCATAATTGATGGTTTTTCTCCCTCTTATTTATCTATTTAGTAATAAATTGTTCTCATGTTCTCTGCTTCTCATGATTTTTCCTTCCAAAGAAATCCATAATTGATGAGTTCTCTGCATTTTGAAATTATTTAATGGTTTCCTTACAATGGAATGTACATCAGACTTGTGCTTTGTGATTGTTATAGAACACAGGGTAAACCAAACCAAATTCAACCCACTGCCATTGGGTTGATTTCAACTCACAGCCACCCTATATAGCAGTGGTTCTCAACTTGGGCGTCAAACGACCCTTTCACTGGGGTCACCTCAGACCATCGGACAACACATATTTCCAATGATCCTAGGAACTGAGACAGGCAGTGATGCTAAAAAAAAAAAAAACCTCCTAGGAACTGAGACAATGCTCCTCTTTCCATCTCCGGGTCGGTCCACATACCCACATATAAGTATCCAGTGTAAAGACTGTTACCCAGGCTACACCAGGCTTCAAGACAAAATTCCATTTATTTGTCACTAGAAATAAATATTTCACCATATATAATTACACATTGTTTTGTGTTTAATCACTATGATTTAATTATGTTCAATTTGTGACAATGAAAATACATCCTGCATATCAAATAATTACATTATGATTCATAACAGTAGCAAAATTAGTTATGAAGTAGCGACAAAAATAATTTTGTGGTTGGGGTCATCATGACATGAGGAACTGTATGAAAGGGTCGTGCTTGAGGATGATTGAGAACCACCTCCGGTATCTGAGGCTGTAAATCTTCACAGGGCTAGAAAGCTTCATCTGGGTGGTGTTCCCGAATGCTGATTTTATGAAAAGCAATCCAATGCATAACCATGTAAATCATCTTAAAACACAGTATCTACCATAAAATCCACTCACTAATGGAATTGCTCAAGTAACCAGATGAATAATATTATTTTTTGTTTGAAGACCACAGCCATAAAGAAATCAAGTAATGCCAGCAACAACTAGGACACTATCAGTACCTCATGTCTGTTAACATCAAATTCAGAAGGATCTGCTGATGGTAGAGGAGAGATGGAGGTGATGAAGTCCTTGCTTTTTTTGGTAGCTTCTTTGTGTATAAGTTATCATTTTCAGGGTGACAACTATGCAAAATGCCTTTAGATGCTAGAGAAACAAACAAAAATATAAATGACAACTAAATAAGCTCAATGACATAGATTCCTGCTATCAAAAGTAGTACATCACTGCTTTAAAGGATGTGCACATTTTGATTGCAATGATCATTAGCCCAAACTAAGAACTGATATCTTTATAAATACTCTATTTTCTAACCCATGGAAGATGTTGTCTCACATACTTTGGACATGTTGTCAGGAGAGGCCAGTCCCTGGAGAAAGATCTCATGTTTGCTTAAGTAGATATTGTGTGTGGTAAAGGAAAAAAAGGCCCTCAAGAAGATGGATTGACACCATGGCTGCAGCAATGGGCTCAAGCATAGAAACAATTTTGAGGAGGGTGCAGGATGGAGTATTGTTGTGCATAGAGTCACTATAGGTTGGAACAAGGTCAGCATTGAAAACCACCAGCCACTCTGCAGAGAAAAATGAGGCTTCCTACTTCCATAAGTATTTATTGTCTCAAAGACTCACAGGGACATCCCCTTTGAGGTCACTATGCATCTGAATCAACTTTATGGGACTGAATTTGAAATTTTTTGAGTTTGATACTCTATCCTGGAGTATGGTCTATATAGTTCAAAAAATTTTAATTGCCCAAGAGGTGTTGAGCGATTTTTTTTTCTTTTTCTTTTTTTTTTTTTTTTTTTGCGGGGGCATCACTGCTCTCCAGTGGTGGGAGTAGGAGGCCCAGCCCCACTGCTGGAATTGAACCTCCGTCCCAGTGGGCCGCAATCCTGCGCACAACCACTACGCCACCAGGGCTCAGCCCGATTTTTTTCTCTAAAAAGGAAAAAAAGGCCAAACAAATTTGGGAATTTATTCTGTAGAGGGCTCATATTTTCACAACCACATCACATATTAAAAAATTAAAATTCAACCTTAATTCAAATCTTACTATAAGTTTGAAAAATACAATATATCTGTGTAAAAGAATGCAAAACTGAAAGTAACAGCTTTTTCTCCTTTTCATATTCATAGATCATAATTAGCATTAAAACTTTAGTCTTAGATCTGAGAGTAAAATCTTCAAACACTATTTGTCCCTAAAATGAAGAATATTTTAGTGTGTCTCTATGTCTATTTCTGTCCAACTAATGATAGACTATTACAGTTCTCATCAATGCATGACTTCAGGGAAACAGTTCCTATTTTTATTTTATTAAATATTTTTGTTTGGGACTCTTAACATTTCTTATCACAATCCATACATTCATCCAGTGTGCTGAGCACATTTGTACATATGCTGCAATCATCATTTTTAAAGCATTCTCTTCTCACTTGAGCCTCATTATCAGCTCCCCATTTCTCATCTTTTTTTTTGGGGGGGGGGGAGGTGATGGGCGCATCACTGCTCTCCGGTGGTGGGAGTAGGAGGCCCAGCCCCACTGCTGGAATTGAACCTCCGTCCCAGTGGGCTGCAGTCCCGCGCACAACCTCTACGCCACCGGGGCTCAGCCCCCATTTCTCATCTTTTTAAAAAGTTTTTAAAATAGTTTTATTGGGAGCTCATACAACTCTTATCACAATCTGTACATACATCCATTGTATGCAAAGCACATTTGTTCATTTGTTGTCACCATCCTACTCAAAGCTGTTTCTTTCTACTTTAGCCCTTGGTATTAACTCCTTTTTCCAATCTCTCCCCAGTCCCTCCTCCCTTATGGGCCCTTGATAATTTATAAATTATTTTATATTGCACACTGTCCGATGTCACCCACTTTCCTGTTGCCTGTACCCCAGGGAGAAGGTTATATGTAGATCCTTTATTTGTTTGTTTGTTTTTTGGGGCATCACTGCCCTCAGGTGGTGGGAGTAGGAGGCCCAGCCTTTGCTCCGTGGAGCTGGAATCGAACCTCCATCCCAGTGGGCCGCAGTCCCGAGCACAACCACTACGCCACCGGGGGTCAGCCTGTAGATCCTTTTCATAAGTTCCCCCTTTCTTTTTTTTGGGGATGGGGGCATCACAGCCCTCTGATGGTCGTAGGAGCTACCCAGTGCTGCTCCTGAGAGCCGCCGCTGGGTTTGAACCGCCAATCCCGTGGGCCACAGTCCCGCACTCAACCACTTACACCACTGGGGCTCAGCCCATGTTCCCCCTTTCTAGTCTACCTTTTCTTCACCCTCCCGGTATTGCCCCTCTCATCACTGGTCCTAAAGGGATCATCTGTCCTGGATTCCCCGTGTTTCTGGTTCCTATCTGTACCAGTGTACATCCTCTGGTCTAACCAGATTTTTAAGGTAGAATTGGGATTATGATATTAGGGGAGTGGGGGAGGAAGCATTTAAGAACTAGAGGAGGGGCTGAGCCCCGGTGGTGTAAGCAGTTGAGTGCAGGACTGCAGCTCGCAGGCTTGGCGGTTCAAATCCAGTGGTAGCTCTCAGGAGCAGCACTGGGTAGCTCCCACGACCATCAGAGGGCAATGATCCCAAAAAACAAAACAAAACTAGAGGAAAACTGTATATGCCATCGTTGCTACACTGTACCCTGACTGGCTTGTCTTCTCCACGGCCCTTCTGTAAGGGGATGTCACTTTGCCTGCAGATGGACTTTGGGTCCCCAATCTGCACTCCCCCTCTTTTTACAATGATATATTTTTTAGTTCTTTGATGCCTGATACCTGATCCTTTTGACATCTCATGTTCACACAGGCTGGTGTGCATCTTCCATGTGGACTTTGTTGATTCTGAGCTAGATGGCCACTTGTTTACTTTCAAGCGTTTAAGACCCCAGATGCTATATCTTTGATAGCCAAGCACCATTAGCTTTCTTCACCAATTTTACTTATGCACACATTTGTCTTCAGTAGTTGTGTCAGGAGCATCAAAGAATGCCAATTTAATAGAACATAGTGTTCTTGTATTGAAGAAGTACTTGAGTGGAGGTCCAATGTCCAACTGTTGTCTTAATGCTACCCCTATAAGTATATGCATGTAGATCTATTTCCCCATCATCATATATCAATATATTCATCTATGTTTATGCCTGTATTTAGACCTCTGTGGATGCCCTTTTCCTCCCAGTTCCTTCCTGTATTTCCTTTTACTTTCCTCTTGTTCCACTATCATGCACATCCTTCATTTGAGTTTCAGGAAATTTCTCTCTGTTACATTACTCTTGATCAATCCCTATCCCTAATTAAATGTTTTGAACATATATTTCTATACCTTTTTATGAAAATATATTCAAATTCTAGTCAATTTGTTTAGAATCGCATTAAAAATATGTATATTTTTAGATTATTTTGTTTTTTTTTTTTTAGAGGGGCATCAGCATTACATATATTTTTCTTTTTTTTTGGTTTTTGTGGCATCTCTGCTCTCCGGTAGTGGGAGTAGGAGGCCCAGCCCCACTGCTGGAACTGAACCTCCATCCCAGTGGGCTCCAGTCCCGTGCACAACCACTACACCACCGAGGCTCAGCCCAGCATTATATATATTTTTATTTTATATCATTCTCAAGAAAATAAATTAGGATTATGTAAAAATTTTGACTATAAACAATGTAATGTGGCTATTGGAATGAAAATAAACTTTAATTAAGTAAATATAAAATAGCTTTAAAATATTAGTATCTTAATATTTATACTAGTTCAAACATTACTAGCCTACAACAAGCATACAGACACAATGCTAATTACACTCACCTGTCCTTGATGTTTTGTTGCATTTCCATCATATAAAAACAGTTACCTTGGGCTGAGCCCCGGTGGCGTAGTGGTTGTGCGTGGGACTGCGGCCCACTGGGACGGAGGTTCAATTCCAGCAGTGGGGCTGGGCCTCCTACTCCCACCACCGGAGAGCAGTGATGCCCCCCCCCCCAAAAAAAATCACCTTGGGCTGAGCCCCAGTGGCGTAGTGGTTAAGTGCGGGACTATGGCCCACTGGCTTGGCAGTTCAAATCCAGCAGCAGCTCTCCAGGAGCAAGGCTGGGCCTCCCACTCCCACCAGAGGGCAGTGATGCCAAAAAAAATCACCTTTTTGGTCCTTTTTTAAGAGTACTTGTGAATATGGGAGGATAGAATTTGTTTTTTTGTTACTGTTTATAAATTTAAAATATTTACATGTATGGCATTTGATTGAGTAGTGCTGTTGTGCATAGACTCACTGCCATCTAATTGTATATTACTCACTGCCATCGAGTCAGTGCTGACTCACTGTGACCTCCCGTTTGGAGTCTCCCCTTGGAGACTATAACTGTTTATGGGTCTTTCTCCCATGGAGCTGTTGGTGGTGGTTTCGAACTGCCACCTATGTGAACCTCAGCCCAACTTGTAACCACTACACTACCACGGTTTCATAGTTACACACTATAGAAGACAAAATAAAGAACTGGGGGGGGGGGGGTAGGAGCAGCAGCTTAAAAGAAGGATTTCCTCTAGGCCATGGAGGGAAAGCCTTCCCCTAGAGTTGGCAACCTGAAGTCAGACTTCTAGTCTCCAACTGTGGGAGAATCAGTATCTGTTGGTTAAAGCCAGTCATTTGTGGTGTCTCAATTATAGCAGCACTGGATAACCAAGCTAATCCTACTTCTCATCACATCTGCATTCTTGAAGGAGTAGATTAGATGTGAGGAATGAATGGGGACAGGAATGTACAAATGGAAGAAAGACAGATGCCACATCATAGTCACCAAGGAACTAAGGAATTCTAGGCTGAAGGAAGCTGAAAGACAGGATCTTCCCCAAGAACCTACAGAGAATAACACAGCCTGCCATAGCTCATGCCCTGAATTTAGGCTTCTGCTTCCTGAATGGGAAAAAGAATAACTTTCTGTTCCTTAAACTCACCTTTTGTGGTATCTGTGCTAAGGTATCAATAGGAAACTGAGATGAAAAGACTACATGTTAAATAATTTTGTACTAAATTATTTAATCCTCACAGCCCCTGTTATAATCATCTCAATTTTACAAATGATAAAACTGATGCGCTGAGAAGTGAAATAGTTTGGCTCAGATTACATCCTCTTAACTGGAGGAACAAGAATCCAAGAATAATCATCTGACTCCAGGGCTTGATCTCTTAAATACTATGCTATATTGCAAAAGTGCCACTTTACTGAGAAAATTTTCACTGAAGACCTTGAAAGATACTTACACTTGTTAAATAAACAGAAAGAGGACAAGAGATGATAAAAAGAAAGCCAGGCAAAAGAGAACTCTCCAGCTTAGAACAGTCAAATATGTCATGGTACTCACTGATCAAGAAAGAGGAAAACACATGAGAAGAAATATTGTGTGTTCAAGATCACTATGATATGTCAGGACATGATTGGTGGCTACACATGAAATTAGAAGTGATTTTTAGAAATGATTTGAAAGTCCTGTAAAAAAAAAAAAAAAGGGCTGAGTCCCGGAGGCATAGTGGTTGTGCGCAGGACTGCGGCCCACTGGGTTGGAGGTTCAAATCCAGCAGCAAGGCTGGGCCTACTACTACCACCACCAGAGGGAAGTGATGCCCCCCCCCCCAAAAAAAAAAGAAAGAAAAAGAAACTTCTGTAGACTAACTAGAACACAATGTATGTGTGTGTATTTTAGGGTGGGGGACAGAACATGTACCTAGGATAAAACATGGATATTATTAATAGAATGATCTGGCTCAAAGGAATGCTTTTGAAGATTTTTCAGGGAGAAATTAATATTTTGCAAAGATGACCAGAACATCTAGCTGGTAGACTGTAATACAGAGATTCATTTTAATGGAGTGGATGGATTTCCAAATGTACACAAATAGGAAAGTCCCCTGGGAATGGAGAGTAGGCTTCTCAGTTGAGATTGGGCAGGCCATGCAATGTTTAAGTCTACAGTAAATTGCTAATGCCCATCCTTCGCCTCTGACTCACAGCAATCTTAGGTAAAACAGATCAAAGCTTTTTCCTGGTCATGTGTCATCTCCTTTGATATGTTTCTGTCCATTATTTAGGCTATTGTGCCAATCTATCTCATAGAGGAATCTCTTGTTTCTCTTGACCCTCTGCTTTATCATGCATAAAATGATTTTCTAGAGATCATAATAAAATAGCCTTCTTATATTTATTTTTTAAAGTTCGGCATGAGAAAAAGATTCCATTCATATGAGAGCAAAATGTGCCCAAATCAATTATATATGAACATAGTTATTACTAGTAAAGTTAGAGCATGATTTTCTTGGATCAGTGGATGGAAAGTCTGAACTATGAATCATATATCTATGACTTGCAAATTCTGTGAGGATTGATTCTAGTCAAATGGGGAAGCTGTTGCCAATGCGCCTCATCTTTTGTAGTCCTGTGGAATGTTCCCTTTGTTGGAAACAAGGTTCACATAGTCACATCCTTTTGTGCTTCCTTTGAGCTGCCCAAAGCCTCCCTATCAAAACTCAGTTCCCTCAACACGCTCACATTTTCATTTCCCCAATTCTATCAAAAGTTACCTTTCCTGTGTTTCTGTCATTCGCAGAAAGCTGCCTGATTTGAAAAACAGTTTAATACTAGAGTAGAAAGTTGTCTCTTCAAGAAAACATTTTCATATCAATGAATGGATTTTGCAGTTGGCACTTCAGGTGCCATGATAAGTGAGAGGAAGAGATTTGGGAACAAATGATCATGTCTGTCTGTCTACACATGTGTGTTTTTAAATAAAATAAAATAAAATAAATTCTGACGGACAAATTAACTGGGGAAGGAAAGAAAGCAAGATCATTTCAGAGTGGCAATTCTAAAATTTATATAAAATTTATATATATAAAATTTATATAAAAAGAATGTCAAGCCCCGATTGGGTGAGAAGGACGGTCTGAAGTTGCTTTTACATAAACGAAAAAATCCTCACTGCCATTGAGTCAATACTGATTCATAGTGACCTCATAGGACAGAGTAGTAGACCCCTGTGGGTTCCCAAGATTGTAATTCTTTTTGTTCATTTGTTTGTTTGTAATTTTTCCTGGGAACAATAAATCTCTTTCCTACCACCAGCCCCAAGGTGTGGCTGGAGGTTTTGAACTGCTGACCTTATGGTTAACAACCCAATGTGTAACAACCATTACACCATCAGGGCTCCCGCTATAGTACTTTACAAAACATTTTATACTCATTACATAATTTGGGTAGAGGACTGATTACCAAAGATTGCTGAGGGATGCTAAGCAATTTTCAAGTTTTCCTCATTGTAGCAAGATGACATTTATTGAGCACTTATTACAGGCCAGGAGTATTTCATGTATGAAATCCTTTTGCAATATAAATGATATTTTTTATATATGAAAGCATATGGAAATCTTGTTTATGTAAACAGTGAGAATAGTTAAAATTAATTATATAATATAATATAATGCACATTTATTCTAAATAGGAAAAACTGTAAATTATTTTTCCCCACATAACCCAATCATGAAGCAGTGATAAAAGTCTACTTTTGCATTTACCTATGTCCTAAATCATGACATTCCTAGACACAGAAATGAAAACAGGCTCTTCTAGTGATAGTATTTTTATCCATGTTACTGCACCCACACACACATAAAAGCACTTGCTCTATTGCATTCTGAAATATGAGGGGGTACCCCCAAAAAAACTGGAGGGGAAAGCAACTCAGCAGAGCTTAACTAGGATGCATTTTCCCAGTGAGGTGAGCATCAAGTGATTTGCTCTGAGTGCAAACAGTGGCATCATCTGGGAAAATTCCCTCTGGTCACAATGAATTTTTTCATAAAAGCAGTTTTGCTTGAACCTCATTTTTTTATTTGTTTGTTTTGTTTTTGAGGAGATTTTGATCCTCATTTTTTGTGACGGTTGATTTAAGACAAATGCAGCATGTGACTGAAATTTTATTTTGTTTCCTGCTCGGGAGAAAAATAGCACAGAAACTATTGTGATGTTGAGCAGTTTACAAGGACAGCACTATGGGAAAAAAAACTCCAGTGGTCTTCTTATTTCAAAAAAGTGAAATATCGATTGATGACACTCCTTCTTCTGAATGTCAACTTCCCAAAATGATGGAAATGTCAACTTATAGTGAATTTGGAGTTCATTCTGTCCGGCCAGATTACTAATCAAGCTTTCTACTTATAGGTTCCGAAAAGATAGTGTAACTGTGTGACGAAAAAGACCTGATTTGTGGCAGATGGGTGACTTATTTTGCCACCATGACATTGCACCTGCTCATGCAGCCATCTCTGTGTGCCAGTTCTTGGCTAAAAACAGCACTCCTCTCTTGCCTAACTCACCAGACACACCTGATGTAGCTCTGTGTGCTTTTGTCTCCATGAATAAACAGGAACATGAAAGGACCACAAATTGACAATGTAGAAGAGGTGAAGAAAAAAAAGGAGGAACTGTCAGCTATCCAATAGATGAGTTTGAAAAATGTTTCTAAGAATGGAATTTCATTAAGTGTAACATAGAGTACTTTGAAGGTGATAAGGTTGTTTTGTAAAAAAAGATCCTTTTGGGGGGTGTACCACCTCTTATACTTACCTAATTACAGAGGTGCTTGATTACATAATACAGAGACACTTATGTAGTTCACTACATAAATTAAAATGACTCACTAAAGTAATACATAGTCATGCTTTTAGCATATTCTATCTCTGTAACATACTGACACCTCTGTAACAGAGTAACTGACATGAGAAGCCAAAATAGCACCACACGCAGAAACAAGAAACTAGAACTATCATTCCCCAAACCTAAACTCACCCAGTGCCATCACACTGAATCTGACTCACTGGAACTGCTCCACAAGGCTTCTCAGTCTTCAGTCTTCCCAGCAGCAGATTACCCTACCTTTCCCACCAGAACACCTGGTAGTTTGAACTGCTGACCTTTTGGTTAACAGCTGTACATTTAACTACTTTGCAACTAGGGCCCCTTTGCCAAAATAAAATCACCAAACCCAAATACTTTAGGTTATAGAGGCCAAGTGTTTAACCATTGTGTTGGTATAGAACTCCCAGAACCACCATTAAGAAAAGGAAAAGAAAAATAATACAGGTGAAGGGTTAGAGAAGAGTGATATTAAAAAAAAAAAATCAAACCCATGTCCCTCAAGAGAATTCGGACTCATGGAGAACCATATGTAGGGTTTCTGAAATTGAAATATTTAAGGGAGCAGACAGACAGTTGACCAGTGCTGTAGTCACAGCACCCCTACTGCACCTTGACCTAGCAATTCCACTCTGAGGTATACAGTTTTGTTGTATAATAGCCCTTTGGGAAATATCCAACACATGTACATATATCCATGGTCCCAGCCGAAATCAAGCTTCTTATATTAAGAAGTCAATGTAGGCACAATGGTCTCAATAACAAATGTGCTACTTTGTACAACATATCAAAGCACTATCATTACTACTGTATCATTATGTTAAAGAAGTGTGTCTGAGAAGTGTTTCATATGTTTTATGCATAGAAATGTACACTATATACTAAGACAAGTATTTGGCTAACATGAGCTAAAAGCTATATCTTAGATAAATGTTTTCCTCTTATAAAAATTCAATTTAGCTGAGCCCCTGTGGTGTAGTGGTTGAGTGCTTGGCGATTCAAATCCAGCAACAGTTCTCCAGGAGCAAGGCTGGGCTTCCTACTCCTACCAGGGCAGTGATGCCACATAAAAACAAAAACAAAAATTCAATTTAAAGACAAATTTAGTATTGAAACTAGTTTATAATCTGAGGAATTCCTGTACATAATATGATATGTACACAATGTTCAAATCACATACATAGAAGGAACAAGGTATATGTGGCAGTCATGCTTATGTTAATTTCATGATTGAGATGTAGAGATGGAGTCTAGCCTGTTAATCTGGAGATAGCCATTGAGTAGCCAATGGAGCCTCCGTGTTGACACGGCTTTCTCCTGAGACTTCTGGGAAATCTCGTGATATTTCCCTCATGGAGCTGAGCAGCTATCTCCCCAGCTATTGGAAGTTAGTCTCAGAGACGATGAAGTACGGAGAAGACAAGATGGCAGCGTCTGAGGAGAAACCACACGGCCTTACCCTGAGGCGACCAGACCTCTGAAGCTGGAGAAGCCACGTGGAGACCCCTGCCAGCACTGAGTTGCTTCTAGCATCACTGAATGCTGTTGATGGATCCTGAGCCCTGAGCCATGGGGATACCTCTGCCAGTGCCAGGACTCTGCACCCACTGGCCTGTGACTTTGTGAGTTGGAAGGAGACTTTATAGACTGATATCGGGCATATTGGTTAATATCGGACTTATGACTTTGAACTACACTGGACTGGGATGCTTTCTCAATGTTCCATTCCTCTTGTATATGAACCTTTTCCTTATATCCACATGCAAGTCTATGTATTTGTTTCTCTAGTTTATCTGGACTCACACAGTATAACTATACCCAAAGGCTTCAGAGTTGAGATTTCAAACAGAGACTTGTAAATCAATGTTCACTGCAGGACTATTTAGTGTAACAAAAACTTGAAAACAATTTAAATGCCTATCAGAAAGTGAGTAGATCAGCAAAACATGATGTATGTAGTGGTTACACATTGGGATGTGATACGTACATACAATAGATTACTACTCAGTCAATAAGAGAAATGAAGTCTTGACACATACTGTAATATTGATAGAGCTTGAAGATCTTATGCTATGTTATATACGCCAACCATAAAGAATATGTTTTATTAATTCACTTATTTAAAAAGACAGAAACAGGTAAAAGTATTGAGACTAATATTTCTTAGTCAGTGCCAGGAGTGAGACAGAATTGGAGAAGGGAGTTTATTGCTTATAGAATACTGAGTTTCTGTGTTAGGTAATAAAAAATCATGTTAACTAAAAGTAAGGTTGCACAGCTGATTAATATGTGTTATCAATAGATTATATACCTGTAAGAAGTTCAATTAACAAAAATTGTACAATAGGTATATTTACAGCAATAACCAAAAAAAGAAAAAATAGCTGTTGAGACTGCTCATCTCTTGAGTTCTTGGTTTGAATTTTAAGGTCATTTCATGGAACATCCCAGTTAATAGGACTACACTAATTTGTTACCACACTTGATCTTACTCAAAAAGTGGAGAAGAGCTCACTAATTTATTATCTAGTGATTGGAGTCTTAAAAGATTGCAAGTCACCATCCAAAGCATACTAAGATTGGTCTCTAGACACCTGTATCCACAGAGGAAAATTGAGAGTAGGAAAAGGAAGATAATTTAGAGTGTTTGGCTAATTGTTTTCCTGTGCATTGTCTGCTTGATCATGAGAACCAAAAGAGTTGGATGGTGCCCAGCTACTATCACTGAACATTTTGATCAGAGTCCATATAAAAATCCTGATCAAAAAGAGAAAAAAAAAGAACAGAATTTCAAATTATCATGGACTAGACTTTCTAGTGCCAGGGAGGATGGATGAACATATGAAACTATTGCCCTGAGATGAGCCTTGAGCCAAAAATGTTCCTTGAGGTCTTCTTAAAACTAAACAATCCCACCAGGGCAGTGATGTGGAAAAAAGATACAACAAAGAACTGAACAATACTTTAGCTTAATAAGTTAAAAAAAAGATCTTCCTTGAGAAATACTTTTTTGTGTGTGTGGGCATCACTGCCTCTGGTGGTTGTGGGCGCTACCCAGTGCCGCTCCTGAGAGCCGCCACTGGATTTGAACTTCCAAGACCCATGGGCTGTTTTTTTTTGTTGTTCTTCTTTTTAAAAATGATATACATCTTTTTCTTTTCTTTTTTTCAGGAGAAAGGAGATGGAATTTCAGAGTGAATTTTTTTTAATTAGGTTAATTAGGTTAAAAATTTTTTAACAATTTCACTGACATGTGATTTACATATCATACATTTTGCATTCACAGTTTAATCACCTTCATAAGAGGAGTACTATGTTCCTTTAAGAAATATCTACATGGGATCAAATGGACAATTTGATAAGAAACATAAATGACAGTAATTTTGTGTTAATGGAAAAGAAGTACACAGAAAGTACACAGAAAAAAAGTACACAGAGAACAACTACAAAGATACAATCAATGTACAATCAATGTAATCAATTGTATTTGTGGAACTTGGTGAATGAGTCTGTTCATCTGTGTATATTCTTTCCTTGAGATAAATCACTGTATTCTTTTTTTTTTCCCTCTTTGTTAATTTTTTTTGGGGGGGGGGGCATCACTGCTCTCTGGTGGTGGGAGTAGGAGGCCCAGCCCCACTGCTGGAATTGAACCTCCATCCCAGTGGGCCGCAGTTCCGCGCACAACCACTACGCCACCGGGGCGCAGTCCTCTGTTAATTTTTTAAAAATAATTTTACTGGGGACTGTATTCTTTTTTTTTTTAACCGCATCACTGCCCTTGTGGGAGTAGGAAGCCCAACCTTGCTCCTGGAGAGCCGCTGCTGGCTTTGAACTGTCAACCCTGTTGGCCCCAGCCTCACACACAACCACTGCGCCACCAGGGTTCAGCTCATCTGTGTATATTCTTAACAACAATAAAAAGAAAATAAATGACAAAAATTTCAAGAAATATTTTAAATGGGTTGGCATGGTGCCGGAACAATACAATTGACAAATTATATAAACATACTAATGAACTTAGAATTTTAATATTTGAGGGATAAAATTATAAACTCCAGTAATTGTATTAAAAAATTATGCCAACTAGTAAGCATTTCAACATCTCTCATGAACAGCTATTTAAAAATTAAATTCATATCTAAGAGAATTGTGTTAGTTAGTCTGGGTTGACTATAGAAACAAATCCAGAGACACTCATATGTGTGTAAGAGACAGTTTCTGTTAGTTTTTTAGAATACTTTTATTGGGGACTCTTACATCTCATCACAATTCATCTAGTGTGTCAAACACATTTACCCATATGCCTCCATCATCACTTTATTTTTTTTGTTTGTTTTTGGGCATCACTGCCCTCTGGTGGTGGGAGTAGGAAGCCCAGCCTTGTTCCTGGAGAGCTACTGCTGGATTTGAACCTCCAACTCAGTGGGCCACAGTCCCGCACTCAACCACTATGCCACCAGGGCTCAGCACCATCATCATTTTCAAAGAATTCTCTTACCACTTGAGTCCCTGATATCAACTCCCATTTCTTAAGAGAGAGTTCTATATCCAAGAATAATTGTATATTAAGAAAACATCCCTTAAAGGGGGAACCCATCATAAGTTTGGATATATAGTCCACCCACCCAGGGGGACGGATAACAGAAATGTGGGTGAAGGGAGACAATGGACAGTGTAAGACACAAAATAACAACAATAATATATAATTGATCAAGGATTCACGAGGGCAGAAGGATAGGCAGGTTAGGGAGAGAAGGGAAAAAGAGAAGCTGATACCAAGGGCTCAAGTAGAAAAAATGTTTTGGAAATGTTGATGGCAACATTTATATAAGTGTGCTTAATACAATTGAATGATTATCATAAGATGTGTAAGAGCCCCAAATAAAATGACTAATTTTTTTGTTTGTTCTTTTGTTTTCGTGGGCCTCACTGCCCTCTGGTGGTTGTGGGAGCCACACAGTGCCACTCCTGAGAGCCACTACTGGATTTGAACCGCCAAGCCCATGGGCCGCAGTCCCGCACTCAACCACTTATGCCACTAGGACTCAGCTCAACTAATTTTTTTTAAGAAGAGATTAGAACACACCATCAGGAGGAAGTGAAATGAGGAGCTGATACCAAGGGCTCAAGCAGAAAGAAAATGTTTTGAGAATGATGATGGTGGCTGAGCCCCGGTGGCGTAGTGGTTGTGCACGGGACTGCGGCCCACTGGGATGGAGGTTCGATTCCAGCTCCATGGAGCAAAGGCTGGGCCTCCTACTCCCACCACCTGAGGGCAGTGATGCCAAAAAAAAAAAAAAAAAAGAATGATGATGGCAACAAATGTGCTTGACACAATGGATGAATGTATGACTTGTGATAAGAACTGGACAAGCCCCTAATAAAATGATTTTTTTTTAAAAAACAACAACAACAACAACAAAAAACCCATACCATCCTCTGGTATGACCTTGTTGAGATCATCAAAGAAAATTATTTCAAACAAGGCCACTTTAATAAAACAGGTATGAAAACACAATTCAATTCACAACACAGTTTGTTTTCTAGGTCTCAGGACCATGTCAGGAGTTATATTTCAAAAGATATATAAGTATTATTCTCCACCGTATGTAGTACAGCCTTGTTTCAGAGCTAGATTTCCTTATTACTTCTGTTTCCATGTTTTTTTTTTTCTTTTCTCTCTCACACATAGAACCTAGGGGAGCATATGACTCACACAGGACATCTTTGCTGCCTGGATTTCTATAGAGCTCCATCCTACCCCATGCCCTATTCACGACTGGGAGCATTTTTTTTTTGTCACCTGGTATATGAATTTTTAGGAAAATGTTACCTCTAGGGCTCAGAGACTTCTTTGTTTGGGGCAAGATGTAGCAATTTTATCTTATTTTGCAGGAGTATCCCAGCATGCCTCTGAATATTTACTATGAATAAAATATTGATGTGTTGAACCCCTGGAAAAAAATCCCAGCCCAGATCAAGTCCATATTTTGATATTAGCCCATGAATTCCTTTTCAGACTCATGCCGCACATGCCATGATCCCGACTGCACGAAGATCACAGGCCAGTAGGTGCAAAATCCTGTGTGTTCACTGGCAGTGGAAGCATCTCCAGGGCTCTGGCTGCCATCAGCATGGCTCCATGTGGCTTGTCAATAGGAATGTGAAGCATCTCCAGGGCTCTGGCTGCCATCAGCATGGCTCCATGTGGCTTGTCAATAGGAATGTGAAGCAGAGAGAGTGTGTGTTCCACCTCCAAGGAGTTCCCAGAATCCTCAGGAGAAGGCCATGCCCACACGGAGGAACCATTGACTTAGACTTTATTGACAGGCTAGACTCCATCCCTTCACTCAAGATGACAGACACTAATCTGCTGGCTAACCCTGGGTCCTCCAGGCTCTCATTGGGCAGCCTAACAACCAGATGACTCAGTAAAGAGACTGTCAGAGCTCTGCAAAGAGCATGCCTTCAGAGGGTACTTGTTGGATGAATAGAAAATTAATCAGGTTGAATGAAATCATATCATTAAGAATGAGGGGAGGGCTGAGCCCCGGTGGCATAGTGGTTGTGTGCAGGATTGCGGCCCACTGGGACGGAGGTTCAATTCCAGCAGTGGGGCTGGGCCTCCTACTCCCACCACTGGAGAGCAGTGAGGCCCCCCCCCCAAAAAAAAAAAAAAGAATGAGGGGAAGTGCAGAGTGGAGATCCAAAGCCCATATGTAAGTAACTGGACATCCCCTTACAGAAGAATTGTGGGAAGGAGAACAGTCGATCAGGGTGCAGTGTAACAACAATGAAACATGCAACTTTCCTCTAGATCTCCCATGCTTCCTCCTCCCACCCCCACTATCATTATCCCAGTTCTACCCTACAAACCCAGCTAGACCGGAGGATGTACAGATCAGAGCTGAAACACAGGGAATCCAGAACAGATAAACCCTCAATAAGGAGAGTAGTGATACCAGGAGGGAAAGGGAAAGATGGGGGAAGAAAGGGGAAACCAATCACAATGATCAACATTCCCCCTCCCTGGGGGTTGGATAACAAAAAGTGGCAGACTGTGTAAGGCATGTCAGACAGTGTAAAATGACAAATAATAATGACAAATAAAAAAATGACAAAATAATAATAATTTATGAATTATCAAGAGTTCATGAGGAAGGGAGGGTGGGGGGAAATGATACCAAAGGTTCTAGTAGAAAACAAATGTACAAATATGCACAGACAGATGTATGGATTGTGTTGTATGAGTCCCCCAAAAAATGATTTAAACAAGCAAAATTTAATCAGGTTCAGTAAATTTGAGCTACTTATGTTGGATGGTAGATAAATTGACTCAAACGCCAAACTCACTGGCATCCAACTGATTCTAACTCATAACCAAATTCCCTGCCATCAAGTCGATGCCGACTCAGCAACCCTATCCTCACAGAGAACCGATTACAGGACAGGGTAGAACTGCCCCTGTGGGTTTTCCGTGCTGTAACTCTTTACAGGAGTAGGAACTAGCCTCCTCTTTCTCCCAGTGGGTTACCAGCTCAAAGTAACTACGAAGTCGCCAGCAATCCAGCAATGGTTAAATGCAGACAGTTTCTTCTAAATAGTGGGTGGTCACCACTTGGATTCCAGGTACCAGAGATACCGTTGCCAGCCTGTTAGTGCCCACCAAAAACCAAACCCACTGCCTTCAAGTTGATTGTGACTGATTTTGAGTCCTAGTTTAAGGAGAGCAGAACTTCTCCATCATTTTGGAGGCTGTAAATCGTATGGAAGGAGCCTGACTCATCTTTCTTTAGCAGAGCAGGTAGTGGGCTTGAACTACCAACCTTTCAGTTAGCAGCCCAACACTGAACTCACTGTTCTACCTGTTCCTTTACCAAGCACACGTATGTGAAAAAGAACGAGGTCAACGACGATGTAAATAAATAGTTTTCAACCAGGTGGTGTGCTCCGGAAGAACTCGCATTTCATATATACAAAAAGGTCCAAAATCCACCTTAATTCATTTTGGGGATCATCTTAAAATACAATACATGTGTGGTCGACCCACACATGGAACTTCTCATTAGTTTTCAGAAAAAAACTCACGCAGGGAACTTGTGTTTTGGTCATCTTGACTGAAGTTTTAGGGAAGTGGGTGGGGAAACACCAGTGATAAGGAGACCTGGCGAGAGTTAAATCGGAGCAACACAAATAACTGGAGCATTAAAAAAGCTTATTTATTTATTTTTCTTTTTGGGCATGACTGCCCTCTGGTAGGAGTGGGAGGCCCAACCTTGCTGCTGCGGTATTTGAACCGCCAAGCCAGTAGGCCGCAGTCCCACACTCAACCACTACGCTACCGGGGCTCAGCCTTGTTTTTGGTTTTTGGGCATCACTGCCCTCTCGTGGGAGTGGGAGGCCCAGCCTTGCTGCTGCTGGGTTTGAACCGCCAAGCCAATGGGCTGCAGTCCCGCACTCCACCACTACGCCACCAGAGCTCAGCCCCCAAAAGTTTATTTGTTAAGATTTTTCTTCCATCCATTCTCAGGGACTTTTTACCAATGGCAAATTCACTGCGGCTTTCCCCCTCTTTCAGTTCACATTCTGGCCCTCATTCTCTCGCTTCAGATAACTCCAGATTTCCTTTCTCTGGTTCTTACTGAACCCTGAGCTTTACTTTGTATATCTAAATTCATCAAGGTTCTCAGCAGGGAGTGGAGAGTATAGTCCATTCCCACTATCCGCCCTCAAAAGCTAGATGTCATTGTAATTTTATTTCCCTTAGTTATGTTTTATAATTATATACAATCTTCTTTAACAGGAGACTCGTCGAAGTGTAGACTGAACTTTTCGCTAGAAATTGAGGGACTTAATCCCTGATTTCTTTTGAGCTTAAATTTCCTAAGGGGCGCGATACGTACAGAAGTGGGATAGCGCGGAGCATCGTAAGTGGGAAGAGGGACGAGCTTCCAAGCTCTACCCAGATGGGCGTGGTCCGGACCGCCCCCGCCCCTTCCAAACATCTCCCAGCCTTCACCTTCCGGTGCCTGGGCGGGGAGATGAGCGAAGAGTCACGCGCTCACGCAGATACTCCAAGGCCCACCCTCCGGTGACGCCTTAAGACGCGACGCGTCGCGACGCAGTGCAAATCGGGAAAGGGGATGAACTGGGTTATCTTCCGTCGGGAGAGCGACGACTGATTTCTTCTTCAGGTCCCGGGACATGGACCTTTGGCTGGGAGACCGGCGTAGGTGAAGCGCACCCGGCACCACGGTGAGTCAGGGTCTGGGTTCCTAGGGAAGTTGGCTGTAGTGTCCTTTTTCCTTCCACCAGCTGCTGGTCACTCGGGAGAGAAACACTGTCCGCGGAGAGGGGTGGGACAACCCCGAAACCTAGAACCAGCGTTTGGAGGAAAGGGCCAACCTTAGTTTTTCTCTCTGCCCGCTTAGGAATGCCCAGCAAATTTCGCGTGCACTCAAATGTTCCTTTCTTAGAAGGTGGCTTTGGCCACTCCTCCTGCACACCCGGACTGTCCCTTGACCTCCTTCATGCTTCTGTTTTCCGATTTTTTCGTAGTCTCTCGACAATCCGTCTGCAGCCGTAGGCCTCACTATAATCTCCCAAAGTGTTTCCCAAAACCCCTTCTGTCCCAGTCACGCTGTCTGTAGTCAAATTAAGTATCAGTTTAAAGATTCTATAAACTCATAAGAGTTACAACTATGACTTACTAAAATACAATCCATTTCCCATCCACTAAAATACGCGTTCTTCCCCAGAACTGTTGGACAAGTTAATTTCACCTCCATTTCACCTTGGAAATGAACAGAACCGTTCAATTGCAATTATATGCATTAATGCATAAAACTGCAGACCACACTCCAGAGTTTCTCTTACAACTCCCAATTCATCCTGTGACCTTGAAGCAAGTCACTTAATCATTAGCAAAACATTAACCTGACTCACATAGGTGGTGCAGAGCCTGAAAAATTTAGTATTTGATAAGGGAGCTGAGGGTGTCAGATAAAAGGGATGCCTAAGCCACAGACAGGATACTGCTGTCCCGAAATCTGCAAGCATCTTTAATTTGTGTGTATTCTGCTGTAGTCATTAAAAATGTCAAGTGATATTTGTTAAGGAAGTGTTCTTGGTCTTGCAGCTTAACCTTGTAAGCACATTTTTCATTTCAACAGATTCTGTTTGAAATTCAGTATTGAATGCTGTTCTTGATGAACTTGGATGGTTTCTCATGACTCTACAGTGTTAGGCTGGTTTATCAGAAAGGTAATGTTGGTTGTGCTGTCTTTGTCATGTTGGTGCAGCTGCCTTGAAATGTTTATTCCTTATGACACAGTAGATGCATCTTTAAGATTATTCAGTAATGATCCTGTAAATTATTTTTTAAAGCCATTATCATTGCCATTACATATTAGGTATGTACTGTATTATTTGAAAAGATGATGCATGAGAAAATCTACAGCTACTGTAGAGGTCTGTTAGTGGTGTTTTTTTATATACATAAACTGTTAGTTTTCTTGGCCATTTATTTGTAAATGTGAACATAAAATGACTTTTGTGAAGTAAGAAAGTTGAGGGGGAAAGCACGATCAGATTTTCTTTTCATAAAATGTCAGTAAATTCTCCAAGTGATTCTAATATACAGTACAGAGTAAGAATCATTTTGGGGATTTTTTTTTTAGAACATATTAAGATGATTTGAGGAACCCTAGGAGGTGCAGTGGCTAACTGCTTGGGTACTAATAAGAAGAACCCATCAGTCACTCTGCAGTCTGGTTCTGTAAAGATGAGGTCCTGTGGGGCAGTTCCCTCACCTGTGGCGTCTCTGTGAGTCAGTGTCAACTGAATGATTGTGAGTTTTTTGGATTTGGTATAAGCATGGTCTACTTAAGCTATTTTTCAGATAATGAAGAAGAGACAATAAATGAATTAAGGCTCTAAATGTAGTGGACATCTATTATTTATTCTGGAAAACATTTGTCTGCTTTAAGGAATGGTCTTTAATTAGAACAGATTTTTCAATAGTTGGGTAATGCCTATATAACGTTCAAGTTTACTGAGCTCTGTTTCATATTACCGCTGTGTACTTTTTATCTTAAGGAGTAGAAACTATATTAGGAGATTGATTCGTAAAGCTCCCAACACTGTACCTTGTGTTCCAGCTGATTTTGACTTGTGGTGGCTACATGTGTGTCAGCGTAGAACTGTGCTCCAAATGACTCGTTTTTCAGAATTAGATCGCCAGGTCTTACTTCTGCCTCTCTGTGGACTTGAAACACCGATCTTTCAGTAAGCAACTGATGTGTTAACAGTTTGCACCACCAGAAAATTCCTTGTGTATAGATATTCCAAATGTGTACTAAGTTGAAGCCAGTTTGTACAGTCACTCTTTGAACTGTATTTTGTCTGACTATGATGACTGAACATTTGGTAAAAGAGTCCCTAGAATATTGAGCAAAAGGGGGAAAATACTGAACTTCCAATTATTTAAACCTTAAGCCAAAATTAACCTCTGTAGTCATGTTAAACCCAGTAATAGTTTGACTTCACTGGAAAAGAATGTCTGTTTTGAGCATTGCGCTCTTTCAAGATTTATGTATATGAGCTCAAAATGCAATAGCAACTTGTGAGATTTGATAGGCAGCTTTGGGTTTAGTGAGTGTATATTCATAGGGAAGGAACAACTCAGAAAAGGAGAGTAAGAATGATCACACAACTTGAAGAAAGTCATTAATTTCACTGTTTTGTACATATTGAGACTTGCATTGTGCTTTGCTGTGTCTGTTCTCTAAAAGAGGAAGAGTCTTGTGAAAAAAATGGGGACCATGTCTAACTTCCCCATGGCCATGAGGCAGAAGTGAGCCATTCCTCTATATTCTATACTTCTTTACCTATCCCAGTACCAACTATTCCTACTATGGGCCTCTGTTTCAATACTGGGTTTGAAAATTCAGTAGTTCATTGCAATGACCACACAGAACTCACCACAATTCCCTCAATGAAGGAGGTTTATTAAGGGAGTGAACAGATTCCCACAAGCCAGGATTAGCAAGCAGTAAGGATACACACCATTCCACACCAATACCTCTTCTCCGCCAACAACAAAGTCCCTCTGGTCCTTAGCTGCTCAAACCCATGTCTCTTGGCTCTCTCTCTCTCTGTGGGCCAGCAAACGAGCCTGCTGCTCTGCTTCACAGTCTCATCATCTGGACGCTGCGCCTGTTTCCTCACGGCCTCCTTGCCTTGGGCTTTGTTGTCTCTGGTCTCAACCTGTGCCATTTCTCACATAGATTGTGAATGTGCTGTGCTCTGCTGCTGATGGTTCTGGGATTTCTCTCCTCCTGCTAAAACTGCTCATCCTAATAGCCAGGGGAGTAGCAACTAAAACCAGTCTCCTTTATTAGTGTTACTCATGCCTTATTTGCATAGTCCCACCCATTCATTTGGTGGGACTTACAGTGACATGGGTAGAAGAGCCGTATTAAGAAATGTCACTTGGGCCTCCACTCAAGTATTTCCTCAATGCAAGAACACTTTGTTCTATTAAATTGGCATTCCATGATGCTCACCTTTCTGCCACAAATTACCTTCTTCTCTGTAAATCAGTGGTTCTTCTGGGGAGGGTGGTGGCAATTTTGCCCTTGGACATTTGAAAACGTAGAAATTTTGGTTGTCATAATCAGGGTTGTGTTGCTACTGGCAGCTAGTGGAGAGAAAATAAGAATAGGCATCCTACAAGGTATGGAGTAGCCAGCCACAAGATTCATCCACTTCAGAAGGCCACTAGTGCTGAGAAACTGTGCTGTAAATTAATCAATTTTTTAAATTATGCAGTTCATTTTTCTTTTCTTTTTTTTTTTGGGGGGGGGGGCATCACTGCTCTCCGGCGGTGGGAGTAGGAGGCCCAGTCCCACTGCTGGAATTGAACCTCCGTCCCAGTGGGCCGCAGTCCCACGCACAACCACTACTCCACCGGGGCTCAGCCGAAGTTCATTTTTCTTAATAGAATTGCCCTTCATATGGGGCTCAAGTAGAAAGCAAATGTTTTGAGAGTGATGATGGCAACAAATGTACAATTGTGCTTGACACAATGACTGTATGTATGGATTTTGATAAGACTTGTATGAGCCGCCAATTTTTAAAAAAAGGAGCTCAAGAGCTCAAGTAGAAAGAAATGTTTTGGAAATGATGATGGCAACGTGTACAAATGTGCTTGACACTTTTGATGTATGAATTGTTATATGAGTTGTAAGAGCCCCTAATAAATTAATGTATTTAAAAAGAAAAATACCCTTAATATGTGTGTGAGTGTGTGTAAGAGACTGAAGAAGATATTCTAAACCAAAGCATATTTATACCTTTTCATAACACAGAGTGGCTGGTGGGCTCCTATCTCTTTTGCAGTGATCTTTTAATGATGCATTTCTATAGAATCACTCCTTATCTCCTAAGCCATCTCACATCTCCCCAGTTTGACCTCCCAAAGATACTGATTTTCCTATCTTATTGCCTACTGAATTAAATATAAACATTTGTAATGAGTTCAGAAGTTCTCTGTAATGTGATCTCCATCTCATCTCCTTACTTTAGTTTTGTATTGCTGTTTTTAAGAGTCCTGGGGGTGCTTTGGGGTAAACATTGAGCTGCCAACCTCAAGGTTGACAATTCAAATCTACCAGCTGCTCCTTGGCGGAAAGATGTGGGTCTCAGGAACCCTAGCTGAGTAAGAATCGACTTGATGTTAGTGGGTATTATTTTAATAATTTTTTAACAATTATTGAATGTTGACTGTGTGAAAACCACTGAGATAGGAGCTAGGAATATAAAGACATACCAGTATCTTCCTTTGATCTAATTATTTTCCAATAATACTCCAGTATTTCCCATATTTTTCATTTTCTTCCCATTACTACTGTCTCTTTGTTTATGTTATTTTCTTCTTCTGAATGCCCCTTTTTCTCTCCTTCTTAGCTGAATCCTATCCTTAGGGGTAGTTTCTGGCACCTTTTCATCCCATCATTTTTAGATTGCAGGCTTATGAAGCATAAGAATCTTAAAACCTAGTTATAATGGTCAATTGATATTGTACTAAAGGTACAGTACAGTTAATAAATACAATAAGATTTCAAACAAGAAATGAGTCACAAGAACTGGGACCACAGAGGTAGAATTTAGCGTGTCTCTTGAAGGAAGAGAAGCCAGCACAGAAGAGAGAGTATATTCTAGGCTAGAAGAAACATAATCTTTTCTGTTTTTTTGAAACATAATCTTTTCTAACTACACTGAGTTTTTCTTGTGACTTCCCAGTAACTGAAGTCACATATAACATAAAGATTAGCAACTTGTTAGTTTATTATTATTATTTAATATTTTATTGGGAGCTCTTATGGATATTATTGCAAGCCATTGTTCCATTAGATCAAGCATAATTGTACAGTTGCTGCATCATCATTTTCAATACATTTTCTTTTTTTTTGAACTCTTTGATTTCAGTTCCCCCTTATCCCTTCCCTCCCCTCCCCTTCTGCCCCCTGATCTCTCAATATATTATATATTATGTCATAATTATTTACATATTGCCATAACTCCCATCAGCCCATTTATCCAGTCACCTAAAATTCTGATGTTTCTTCCTTTCAAGTGGGGTTATACAGTCATCATTGCTATCAGTTTCCTCCACCCCTTCCCATATTCTCAGAGTCATTATTCCCCTTACTGTTTCTGAGGGGTTCATCTACCTTGAATTTTGTGCATTGAAAGATCTTGATTGTACCAATATTATAAACACAGGTTTAGCAAGATCAGTGAGGTAAAACTAAAGCCATAATGGTGGGAGGAGGAATTTTTTTTTTTGCATTTTATTGAGAATTCTTATAATTCTTAATGTAATTGGTACTTCAATTGTATCAGGCATATTTGTACATATGTTGCTATTGTTCTTTTCTAGATACTTTCTATTGAACCCTTGTATCAACTCCTCTTTTTCCCCTCTCCCTCCCTCATGACCTCTTGATAGATTATAAATTCTTTTTCTTTTTTTTTTTTTAGTTTTAGGCATCACTGCCCTCTGGTGGTTGTGGTAGCTACCCAGCCTTGCTGCTGCTGGATTTGAACTGCCAAGCCTATGGGCCACAATCCCCCACTCAACCACTTATGTCACTGGGGCTCAGCCTTTATTTTCATATCTCACACTGATCACTGTCTCCTTTCCCCCATGGTTTCCATTGTTCTTCCTCCTGGAGGGGATGTGTGTGTGTGGTTGTGTGGTGATCATTATGATTGTTCCCCCTTCCTTCTCCTAACCCCAGGAGGAAATTTTAAAGTACTAGAGCATAGTTTCCCAAAGTGGGCGACACCCCCCCACAACTCCCCCCCCCCACACACCCCGTTGGTATGTGGAATGACCTAAGGGCATTGTAAGAGGAGACACTTTATCCTGGATTCTAGGCTGGAGTACAAAAGGTTTTCATTGCTAGGGAGGTCATGAGGAATTATTTTTTAAAGAGGACAGTAGATGATAAAATTTGGGAACCTGTGAACTAGAGGGTAGCTGTTAGTTTTATCAGTGTTTTACCAAACCCTGGATTTGTTGTACCTTCTTATATGACCCTGCAAGGAGGGTCTGTCCATTATTTTACAAGTACATTTTGGATCAGCAACTTGCCTATATTCTTTCATGTCAGTTTGACTGCTTGTTTTTGAATTTTGAATACCTAATCCCATCAAAACTTCATGATTTACACAGGCTGGTCGCTTCTTCCATGTGGGCTTTGTTGCTTCCTTGCCAGATGGCTGCTTTTTTAACTTCCATTAGCTTACTATTTCACACAAATTATTAATACCTAGTCCTGGTACTAAAAAACTTTGGTAGTGCTATTGGGTCAGTGTCAGACTGTCAAAATTACCAGTCAGTCCTTGGAAGACAGATGAAGCGGTCTGTTATTATAAAAAGTTATAGCCTCGGGGCTGAGCCCCAGTGGCGTAGTGGTTGTGTGGCCCACTGGGATGGAGGTTCAATTCCAGTTCCACAGGAGCAAAGGCTGGGCCTCCTACTCCCACCACCAGAGGGCAGTAATGCCAAACAACAACAACAACAGCAGCAACAAAAATAAACAAAAAGTTATAGCCTCAGAAACCCCATGTAGCAGGAGCACATCAAGTTGGAGTTGACTTGATTGTTGGTAATCCCAATAATTTGACTAAGATATTAGAGATCAGAAGCCCTTTTCTCTCTGCGTTCTTGCTCTCTCCCTCTCTCTCTAATATAAAACAAAGTATTCTACAAAGTAACCAGTCTCTGTTATTTTTTATGATCTTTGTCGTTGGCCACTGATAAGGTAAAGGACTTTTGCCAGAATGTAAATCAATACACTACTTTTTATTTTTTATTATAATTTTTTTTAGGGTTTTTTTTTTTTTTTTTTTTTTTTTTTTTTTTTTTTTTTTTTTTTTTTTTTTTTTTTTTTTTTTTTTTAGTGTTTTAGGCATCACTGCCCTCCGGTAGTGGGAGTAGGAGGCCCAGCCTTTGCTCCTGTGAGCTGGAATTGAACCTCCATCCCAGTGGGCCGCAGTCCCGCGCACAACCACTATGCCACCGGGGCTCAGCCCTACACTACTTTTTAAAAAAAAGAAATTATTGTTACTATAAAAGGTTAATTGACTTAATTATGTCATAAGCTTCCTATTTATTACAGACTAGTAACTGTTCCCTAACTTGCACTGAACTATAGACCGTATTTTGGGTAACATTGCTATAGAGCATGACTTTGAAAGTTGTAGGCTGAAATAAATTGTGTGTGTGTGGCATCACTGCCCTGGTGGGAGCAGGAAGCCCAGTCTTGCTCCTGGAGAGCTGCTGCTGGTCTTGAACTGTCAACCCTGTGGGCCGCAGTCCCACAAGCAACCACTAGGCCACCAGAGCTCAGCTGATTTTTTTGTTTACTTCGGAGTTGGTTTACTTAGGAGTTGGACTGCTCACTGGAATGTCAGCAGTTCTAAACCATTTGTCTCTGCAGGGGAAGGTTGAGGTTTTCTACACCCACGAAGTGTTGCAGTCTCAGAAACCCACAGGGGCAGTCTTATAGTATCACTGTAAGTTGGAATCAACTTGATGGCTGTGAGCTGAGTATATACCAGAAAACCTTTCTCTATGGGGTATATGGTTGAAATTTTATTTTTTTAATGCTTATCATGATCTGCCAAACGGATTTTTTAAAACTTTATTGTGGATGGCATGGTTTATAGAACAAATCAGTTTTCCACTTAACAATTTCCCCTTGCTTTGTTTCATATCATGAATTGCAATCCCTAAAGTGAAGCATCATTCTCACTTCCTTTCTCTGTGTTCTCTTTTCATTTCCCCACCTTTCTTAGCGCTTCTAAACTTTGTCCTTGGGTAAATGCTGCCTTTTTTATCTCACTCAAATGGTTGATTGTTCTTAGGTACATATATCTCCTAGTATCTTTGCTCTTATTTGGCTGAGAGGAGCCCTGGTGGCATAGTGGGTTACATGTTAGCCCGCTAATCATAAAGTCAGCTTTTCGAACCCACCAACCACTGTGTGGAAGACAGATGCTTTCTGCTTCTGTGAAGATTCATAGCGTAGGAACTCTCCAGGGACAGTTCTATTCTGTTCCTACAGGGTCACTTTGAGTCAGAATGGACTCTGGCAGTGAGATTGGGTGAAAAATTGAGCAGTGGGGATTTCATTTTCCCATGAAAAGGGTGACTAAGGACCATAATCTCCGGGGTCCTATCAGTCTCTATTTGACCAGTAAGCCTGATCGCTTTTATTAAGTTTTGTTCTATATTTTTCTCCTGCTCTATCTAGGACCCTCTGATATAATTACTGTCAAAACAGTTGGTAGTGGTAGCCAAACACCATACAGTTTTTCTGGTCTCAGGGTCAAGGAGACTGATGTTTATGTGCCTTATTAGGCTATGGGACTAATTGCTTCCATGTGTCTTTCATCACTCTTCTTTCCTTCAAACAGGGAGTGATGTCTTAGATGGCCACTTACTATAAATCAGAGGTTCCCAAACTTATGTGACCTATTGTTCCCTTTTCACCAAAAACTCAGCACTTTATACCAATTAAAGACTTTTGTATACTATGTCTTTTTGATCTCAAAAATGAAGTGGAAGCGTATGCTTTTGCAGGATAAAGTGTAGGTATCTGCCTTTGCAGCCTCCTTGGATTGTTCCAGCATCCTTGGGGGGTGGGGTGGGGATGTGAGGTAACATTGCCTACATTGGGAAGTACTACTTTAGGTTAATTTTTAAAATACTCTCCTCAAGTATATTGCTAATCATGGTGGTTGTCAACAAATAAGAAAATACTGAAAGTTAGCCATGATTAAAAACTGAGAGAGCGTTAAAGCCTTCCGAGTACTTTGTTGCTGTTAGGTACCATCAGGTCAGTTCTGATTCCTAGCAACCCTATGTCCAATAGAGTGAAGCACAGCCTGAGTCAGGGACATCCTCAGAATAGGCTTGAGGCATTGTTGCAGCCACTGTGCCAATCCGTCTCACTGATGATCTTTTCAGATGACCCTCTACTTTTCTAAGCATGATGTCCTTTTGCTGGGACTATTCTCTCTTGATAATAAGTCCAAGTACATGAGATGAAGTCTCACTCTCCTTCCTTCTAAAAGCATTCTGGCTAAACTTCTTCCAAGACAGATTTGTTTTTTTCTGGTAGTTCATGCTACTTTGAATATTCTTTGCCAACATCATAATCTTAACATTTTAAGGTTACTTAATTTTTTAAAATTATTGCTGTGTGTGAGTGTAATGCAAATGGGTTTTTATAAACAATGGAAGAAGTTTCAGGTTTTACAGTCTGAAAAGAGTACACGCTGTTTCAGGGAAACATGCCAAACCATGTGCAAGCCACTGGGCTCACCACTGAATACAGGCAACCTTGTGGGACCGCTCACGCACATGTGGTGACCTGAGGCCAGAAAGACCGAGGCACACCTAACAGCGCCGGACCAGGGGAAATGGCAGAAGTCCAAAGAAGGGGAATAGCAGGTGTCTGAAGAGGGGAGGAAGTGTCCCATCCCCCGCCTTTCCCCCACTAAGATATTTAAAGCCAGTGACCAGAGAGGTGTGGTCGAATGTATTGGTTGACACCATTGGCTGAATTGGTTGGGGGGCGGGGGGAGAGGTGGATAGGGTTACTTTAAAACAGACTGTTTCATCAGTATTTGTTTGTCTATAGCATTGTAGCTAAAATGAGAGTAGGATGGATTATGTGAAATTAAAGACAGCTGCAGCATGTAATGAATTCTGTGGCTGCTTGAAGAGCAGAGATTAGAAAAGATGGTAGATGAGCAGCAAAGACCAGCTTTGCTTTCTTTCCAACTTTGTCAGCAGTTGATGTCAAGCCCTCATAAGAAGAATCAGGACCCAGTTTGAGTGAGTTCAGGCCAAGGTTCACTTTTCTCTAATTTCAACTTTCTCTGAAAGGATCTGCAGAGCATCAGAGAGGTCGAGATAGGGAGAGTGAAATTTCGAGTGACATCTTGAAATGTTTTTATTCACAGGAGGGGAGTTTATTTTCTTGAATATTCATACTTAAAAACATTCATTTTGAGTTGTAACAGTTTTAATGTGTTATGTTTTAATAGTTTTATGAATTTAGTTGGGTCTAGATCTAAGTAAGTAAGTCCTGAAAACTAATTTCAGTTCTTATTAACCTTTTTTTAAAAAATCATTTTATTGGGGGCTGGTACTTTGCTTATCACAATACATACATATATACACACACTGTGCCAAGCCCCTTCGCCTGCCTGCTGTTGTCATCATTCTTCAAACATTAGCATTTTTATGTAAGTGTAGTGCTTGTTGTTATATTTTTCTTTGTTTTAACTGCTGCAACCCAAACAATGAAATTGTGAATTTAGTCACTGATATTAATTTGCCATTTTATTTTTGAGATTTTGTTAATGGCAAATGCAGCATAATGACTGACTAAAGTTTTAACACTTTAAGCTTCATGTAGATTTAAGTGGCACATGTATCCCTTTTTGCTTTTTTTATTTAGTTAGCAAAAAATACCTTTTATCTTGTGCTCTCACTTCTGCAGAAATGCATGTGATTGTAGAGTCTGAAATAGCAATTAAAACAGTACTGAAAGTATTTTTAACAACAGGCATCATTATTTGACGGTCTAAGTTAGTGGTTCTCAACTTTCCTAATGCTGTGACTCTTTAATATAATTTCTCATGTTTGGTGACACACACACCCCTACCATAAAATTATTTTCGTTGCTACCTCATAACTGTAATTTTACTACTCATATGAGTCAGGCGACCTCTACAAAAGGGTTGTTTGACCCCCCAAAGGGGTTGTGACCCACTGGTTGAGAACCGCTGATTTAACTTAAATAATTCTGTTGGTGGAAATAGCAGTAACTGTGGTCCTTTGACAGACTATAGCCATTGTCAGAGAAGGTTGTTTGAATCAATTTCCGAAAACAACAGAAAAAATGTTAAGTACAATCTTTAAAAACAATAGCACCCAAACAGCACTGTTCTAAAGGGGGTAACTGAGTTAAAAATTAACTGGATAGCACCCAACCATGGCAGGAGAATGAGTTTTTAAAACTTAAGTAGTAAATATTTTAGGTAGAATGCTAATAAACATTCTTTGGGACAAAAAAAGGTGCCATGGTTTTATTAACTTTGGGAAGCCTGCTACTGCTCCCCACTACCTTTAGAAAACAAAGTGACTGCTTTGGCTATTATTCAAGACCTTCCATTATCTTTTTCTGGACTGTATTTTTTTTGGGAGGGAGGGCAATCACTGCTCTCCGATGGTGGGAGTAGGAGGCCCAGCCCCACTGCTGGAATTGGGTCGCAGTGGGTCGCAGTCCCGCGCACAACCACTACGCCACCGGGGCTCAGCCCAAAGGAAATTTTTTTTTTTGCAGGGGGCATCACTGCCCTCTGGTGGTGGGAGTAGGGTGGAGTAGGTGGTGGGAGTAGGAGGCCCAGCCTTGCTGCTGGATTTGAACCTCCAACCCAGTGGGCCGCAGTCCCGTGCACAACCACTATGCCACCGGTGCTCAGCCCTCTGGGCTGTATTTTTAAGGCTACACTACCCAGTCGATCTTTATATTTTCTATATTGACTGCTTCCTAATAATAGTCATTAATTTCTTGATTCTTTCCTCCTTCTGTACCTCATCTCTATCAAAAGCCTTCTCCCACCAAGACTTAGACCAAATACTTTTTATTAAGGTCTTCCAAGGTCACACTAAACATTCCATCTTTTCCCTTTGTCTTACTCATTGCAGTCTTTTTCTGCATATAATGTGCTCTCCCATATAAGGCACATAGCATGCACGTTGTTGTTAGGTGGTGGCTACTGGGTTCGAACTTAGCGACGCTGTGTACAGCAGAACGTAACCCTTGAAGTCTCGCCATCATTGCCTCTAAGGAGAACTTTGTCTGAACTTCTGCCAACATAAATCGCTTATTTCTTTCTGTAGTTTGTGATACTTTCAATATTCCTTACCAGCACCATAGTTCAATGCATCTTCCTTAGTGTCCAATATTCATATGCATTTGAAGTGATTGAAAAATACCTTGGCAAAGGTTCATGAGGGAGGGGTAGTAGGGAGAGAGGGGAAATATGAGGAGCTGATACCAAGGGCTTAAGTATAAGGAGGATGTTTGGAGAATGATGATGACAACGAATGTACAGGTGTGGTTTGCATACAATAGATGTATGTATTGATTGTGATATAAGTTGTATGAGCCCCCAATAAAATGATTTTTTTTAAAAAAAAGAAAAACACTTTGGTTTGGATCAGGCACACCTTAGTCCTCAGTATAATATTCTTGCTTTTCACTTGTGAGACTGATTTACCCAATCAATGCACTGCTGAATCTCTTAGCTGCTGTTTCCATGTGCACTGATTATGGACTCAAGAGAGATGAAATCCATGACAACTTCCGTCTTTTCTCCATTTATCATGACCTCACACATTGAGGATTTTGGTTTTCTTTACATTGAGTTGTAATCTATACTAAAGACAGTAATCCTTGATCCTCATCAGCTTCAAAGCCCTCATTTTGAGCAACTAAGGTTATCATGTGCATATTGCAGGTGGTCTGGTGATATATCTTTTGTTTGTTTGCTTGCTTGTTTTTTGGGCATCACTGCCCAGTTTTTGCTCCTGTGGAGCCGCTGCTGGAATTGAATCTCCATCCCAGTGGGCTACAGCCCCACGCACAACCACTACGCCACCGGGGTTCAGCCCTGGTGATAGATCTTAAACACCCAAAATAGATATTAAAGATAATTGAAATCTGACCTAGTAGGAAATGATATAATTCATTGTTTCGAGTATTTTATTTTTAATGATTAAAAATTATGGAATTACCTGTGTGCATTTTGTTATAGGAATGAATTGCTCTTCATGAAACACCATCACCCATTGTGAAGTGGAAGTCAGGATTGTTCATCATGCCTGCAGTGGCTTCAGTTCCCAAAGAACTCTACCTCAGTTCTTCACTCAAAGACCTCAATCAGAAGACCGAAATTAAAGCAGATAAAATAAGCACCAAGAAGTGTGTACCCTTGGGTAGTTTTGCTTGTTTGTTAGTATGCATGTTATATATATTTTAAGTTCATTTCTATAGTATTCACGTTACACGAGTAGTTCATTTTAAATATATTTGAAATTTGAATCACATAAAGAAAGAGTTCCATCAGAGAGCAGCGATGCTCCCCCGTCCTGCCCTCCCCCCAAAAGAAAGAGTTCCAAAAAGAAAGTCCCAACTCTTTCTTGATAGAATTTATATATTCTGCAAATGCACATAAATTTTTCTCTCTAGACAGTATACCATATATCATAAAATTAAGAGGCAGAAACTACGAAGAGTCTTTAAAAGTCATTCGGCCAAACGTCATGTGCTTTCATAAAACATTTAGTAGTGGGAACACTAAAGAAGTTCTGGACACGAAAAATAGAACCCCAGAGTGAAACGGTATTTCTCAACATGAAGGACAAGATAGACTTTTTAAAATGGAAATCTTTTAGGGCATGAGAAAAATAAAAGAGCAACTGACTTATTTCTAGGACTAAGTTGAAAATATTGATAAGGTGACAGAGAAAGCAGATTTACTTAACTCGCATGGTTTTCAAATAATAAATATTGGAAAAAGAGAAAGGATTTACAACTTTTTCAAGAAAGTGTCATTTCATCCTAAAACAGGCCCATTTTTTTCTAGCAATGTTTGCCTTAGCTCCAGGAATGCCTTAGTCCCCAAGGAACTGTCTGTAAGAAAGTTAACCTAAATATACCAAAAACATATTCTGTCTCCATTATAGCACTACTCCAGAGCATAGCAGAATTCTTTAGGATACTTGCCTGGTTCACTGGGCTCACAAGGCATTGCAGTGATCTCGGCTTGTTCTGTTATGCCGAGGCCCAGGAGATGTACATGCATCGGAGAGTGGGGGTGGGGGGAAGGGGGAAGGGAAAGCTGGAGAAGAGAATTGTTGCATTCTCTGCTAAACTTTTTAGAGAATATGCATACTCGTGTGTGCTTCATGTTTATCCTGCTTTTTCTTTTAAGTTACGTCCAGAGTGCTCTGAAGATCTTCAAGGCAGCAGAAGAAAGTAGATTGGAACGTGATGAGGAAAAAGCCTATGTATTATATATGAAATATGTGGCTGTTTATGATCTTATCAGAAAAAGACAGGATTTCAAGCAACAGCAGGTACCTCTATTTCTGCTTCTTTATTTTATTTTGCTTATTGGAGTTTGTGATTTCCTATAAATGTTTTCACTGACAATGAAATTTAGATTATATTATGCAATATCAAATTCAAACTCTTATACAGGTAGAAAAAAGGAATTCAAATTTAGTTTCATTATTTACAAACATATTGCCTTGGATTATTATAAAGTTAAACTAACAGGATTAATAATCCAGGGGAAAGGGAAAATTCATAATCTGTTTTCTGTGGAAACAAATTTTTGCCAAATCCAAGTGAAATGGTTCCATTTTTTCATTCCTTAGATGGAGAAAAATATGGCAGAATTGTATCCTCTAAAAGCTCACAATTTCATCATTTAAGTTTTTATGTGACAGCTTTGTCAGATAAGTGTTGGGCTACTATCCACAAGGTCAGATAAGCATTAGGCTGCTAACCCCTCAGCCACCGTGAGAGAGAAAGATGGAACTGCTTGCTTCCGTAAGGATTTACAGCCTAGGAAACCCTCTGTGGAATCACTGAATCAGAATCAACTCAATAGCCATGGGTTTGGTGTGGTTTGGATTTGGTAGCCACGTTAAAAAGGTCTCAACTTGCAAAATGAATCCCGAGACTTCCCAATAACCTTTCTTTCTTTTGTTTTTTTGGATTTTGGGATTTTTTTTGATGTGGGGTGCATCACTGCCCTCTGGTGGACATGGGAGCTACCCAGTGCTGCTCCTGAGAGCCACCGCTGTATTTGAAACGCCAAGCCCATGGGCCTCAGTCTCGCACTCAACCACTTATGCCACTGGGCCTCAGCCCGACTTTTCTTTCTTTCAGTCCTTTTAGGAGGTATCAGCCTTCCACGTTCTTAAGGCCAGAAATCACGGAGGGAGATGTAAATGATAGAGCAAACAATTGCTAGAGAAAATGGTTGCATTTTCATTAAACCAGAAATAGACACCATAAAAACAAAAACAGCATAGAGACTCAGTTAAAAACTAGAAGAATGTTATTCTGGGGGGGTCTGCCTTTAATTTGGAATTTCTTGCTACCAGTCAATAGTGACAAAAAATTACCACTAGATTTCTTACCTGTTACAGAAGAACTCATTCTTGAGTTAATATTAAGATTTTATCTTGTTCTTTGGTGGTGAAATTGGCTTGTCTCGGCTGAGCCCCGGTGGCGTAGTGGTTGTGCGCGGGACTGCGGCCCACTGGGACGGAGGTTCAATTCCGGCTCCACAGAGGCAAAGGATGGGCCTCCTACTCCCACCACCAGGGCAGTGATGCCCTAAAAAAAAAAAAAAAAAAAAAAAAAGAAATTGGCTTGTCTCATCCTTTGAAATTATTAAGTTTTTTTTCTTCCGAAAAGTGGGAATAATGTACTTTTTTGGGTCACTGGTTTATTGATAACCTAAGTGAAATTTATTTAGTGGTGGTGAATCATTTCTGGTGCTTCTTCTCACCAGCAACATTATGCGAATAATAGTGTGTTTTAGGTTGAGTAGGTCTTTCATTCACCCACCCTATCTTGAAAGGTCTCACTTTCAACATTTTTGGGCATGATTGAGATGAGTATCAATTCAAACAAGTTTTTGTACATTCTTTGATGGTTTTTATAGTATCTGCTACTGTGGAATTGGTTTAAAAGTATAAATATGCCTAAGTATTGAAACTTAGTATATTGGATAACTTTGGCAGTTTCAGTGTTTGCTGTTTTATCTGTTGGGATAGTTCTTTTTATGTACTTGTCTACTTTTGCTTGTTTTTTATAAATTAGTCGTTTTTTTCCTGTGAGAAGATTGGGAATGATTTTGGTTGCTACCAGGTTTTTTTCCATGAGAAGGTTGGGAGTACATTTTAATTGATATGAGGTTTTTCCATTTCCACAGAGTACCTATTACATGCCCAAAGAAAGTAACTAGTTGAAAGCAGCAGGAGCAGCTCAGGTTAGAAAGTTACCTACAAAGGCTCAGGTAACCCAGGTCATTGCAGCAAGTGCTGCAGTTGTTCAGTTCTTGGTTTTCAGTAAAGGATTGATTGTTTCATCTGTATTGTCCAGATTAACTCATCTGCTTCTACCCTAGGACATTGATTCTAAAAGCACTCAATGGTATTTAGGGAATATTTTCTATTCATTTTTAACAGGCATGCCCAATCAAAAACCACTTATTCAACATGTAAGCAGAGTTAAGTTGAGGTTGCAAGCTGGCTTTCTCATGAGTTCAGGTTGAAAAATGGATAAAACAGTCAAAACATTTTTGGTTTTTACCGTTTTTAAACCAGAGGAGCCATACAAATACTGATTTTTAATTTTTTTTAAAGAATTGTGTTTTAAAGACCACTTGGTAGCCAAAGCACTTACAGTTTCCATTGAAAGGTTCAGTTGCTGATATTTAAATTGTGCTCTTTTATTGGATTATCATCTTGAAGATCTCCTTACCTATTTAATCTTTAATCTAAAAAAACTCAATCAAGCATGGTCTACTTACAGCAGAAGTTGCCAAAATGGGCGACAGCTTTCACTAGAGGGTGTGCTGGAATGAACTGGGGGCTGCAAAAGCAGGTACTGACACTTTCTCCTGGATCATTGACTATAGTACCAACCATCCTAGCCACCAAGTGAACACCTTAAAGGGGTGGTGGTGGTGGGTTAGCAGACCAAAAAGGTTGCGAACCTTTGGGCTAGATATGACATATGATATATGATAATTACAATCAAAAGTGCTGCCCCAGCGCAGCTGTAAATGACTGCCTCCCAGAATCTGACTCCTGCCCTCCTGCATAATTTTTGCTTACTTCCATTTGGGAAGAACTGTGTGGAATACACTAGCCAGTACTAACAGTGTGGGATGGTTTTCCTATAATTTTAGGACTATTTTCATTCAGTTCTTGGAACTTCAAACTTCAGAAAAGCTGTTGAAGAAGCTGAGAGACTCTCGGAAAGCCTTAAACTCAGGTACAGACATTATTATAAAAAATAAAAGAATGTAAATTTAGAAGAGGAACATAATCTTTAGAATTTTTTTCATTTATATCTGACCGGCATATAATATCCAAATTGCCAGAAATAGGTTTGATTTTAACTGGAACACAAAAATTAAAAAACCTTTCATTCTCTCACCTAGATTGCATTCATGTTTTACAATTAATAATATTCATTAAAAATTTTAAAGTATTTAGAATGATAATTTGGTATGGTAATGCTGGTTTATTAGATTAGAATTCTGGTCTAATGTTCTGTTTTGTTATTGTTGTTGTTGTTTTTTGTGGCATCACTGCGCTGGTGGGAGTAGAAAACCTAGCCTTGCTCCTAGAGAGCAGGGTTGAACCGTCAATCCTGTGGGCTGCAGTCCTGCACACAACCACTACACTACCAGGACTCAGCCTAATGTTCTGTTTCTACGTTTCTGATAAAATCCTCCAGAAAATGCAAACTCTTCATATGTTCCATGTTGCACTGTGCTCCTTTACAGTAGTCTTATAGGAATGAAGGAATGAAGTGCTTGCTGTGAGTTTTGGTCGTTCAGGTTCAGAAGTTTTATATATACACACGCACATACATACATACGTATACATATGTCTAATTATGTTATGTGCCATGGCTAACATGCCAAGATTATAAAATTATAAAATGGTTTTTTATTATAAAATGATTAATTAAAAAATAGCATGTTTCAGTATTTAGTCATTCTGTAAATATTGGGAGTAAAGGAAGTATTTTCAATTTAGTATTTTCTTCATAATTTCTCATCAATTATTGTAATGAAATGAATTATAATCTCTGCTTAGAAATTACCTCTTTAGGGCTGAGCCCCGGTGGCATAGTGGTTGTGCGCGGGACTGCGGCCCACTGGGACGGAGGTTCAATTCCAGCAGTGGGGCTGGGCCTCCTACTCCCACCACCGGAGAGCAGTGATGCCCCCCCCCCCAAAAAAAAAAAAGAAGAAATTACCTCTTTAATGTATTTATTCTCCCTTTCATGAGTTATTAATCTTGGGACTGCAATATGTTAAGGAGAAATCCACCATTGTTGAGTCAGACTTCTAGAAACCCAGTAGAACAGAGTAGAACTGCTCCAGAGGGTTTTCAAGACTAAAACTTTTTTTTTTTTTGGCATCACTGCTCTCTGGTGGTGAGAGTAGGAGGCCCAGCCCCACTGCTGGAATTGAACCTCCGTCCCAATGGGCCGCAGTCCCACGCACAGCCACTACACCACCGGGACTCAACCCAAACTTTTTTTTTTTAATTGTTTGAAATGAACTTGTTTGTCAGAAGACTCCAAGTCCATTTCAGTTTTCCTTTCCTCCTGTTTTCTTTAAGCCACTCAGACCACTGTTTAGGTTTGAGAGCTAAGGAATCTGGAGGATATAAAACTTTTTTTTAATTGTTTTTAATTGTATGTGTCCTCATAAAACTCTTATCACAAGCCATACATCCATCCATTGTGTCAAGCACATTTGTACCTTTGTAGCCCTCATCATTCTCAAAACATTTGCTTTCTACTTAAGCCCTTGGTATCAGCCCCTCATTTTTCCCTCCCTCAGGAACCCTTGATATTCATAAATTATTATTTATTTTATCATATCTTCTTTGGGAGGCATCACTGCCCTCTGGTGGTCGTGGGAGCTACCCAGCCTTGCTCCTGGAGAACCGCTGCTGGATTTGAACCGCCAAGCCCATGGGCCGCAGTCCTGCACTCAACCACTACGCCACTGGGGCTCAGCCCTTATTTTATCATATCTTACACTGTCTGATGTCACTCTTCACCCAGTTTTCTGTTGTCTGTCCCCCAGAAAGGAGGTTATATGTAGATCTTTGTAATTGGTTCCCCCTTTCTTCTCCGCCCTCCCACTATTGCCACTGTTACAGCTGGTCCTGAAGTGGTCATCTGTACTGGATTCCTTACGTTTCCAGTTCCTATCTGTATCAGTGTCCATTTTCTGGTCCACCCAGATTTATAAGGTAGAATTGGGATCTTGATAGTGGCAGGGAAGAAGCATTTAAAAACTAGAGGCAAGTTGTATGTTTCATTAATGGTGCACTGCACCCTGACTTGCTCATCTCCGCCCCCACAACTCTTCTTTAAGGGGATGTCCAGTTCCCTAAAGATGGGCTTTGGGTTCCCACTCTGCATTTCCTTCATTTACAATAATATAATTGTGATCCCTTTGACACCTCGTGATCACCAGGCTGGTGTGCTTCTTCCATGTGGGTTTTGTTGCTTCACAGCCAAATTGCCACTTGTTTACCTTCAAGCCCTTAAGACCCCAGATGATATATCTTTTGATATCTGGGTACCATCAACTTTTTTTTTTTTACCACATTTGCTTATGCACCCATTTGCCAAGACTATAAAACTTTATAGGAGCCCTCTAATAACATATTTCTCTGAGTAGCTGCTGGGTTCAAATCATGGATTCACCAAAACTGCCAAAGTTGTCCAACTTGCAAATCTTTCAATATTTAATTTTTTTTTTGTGGGCATCACTGCCCCTGGTGGTCATCAACGCGACCCAGTGCCGCTCCTGAGAGCCGCCGCTGGATTTGAACTGCCAAGCCGGTGGGCTGCAGTCCTGTACTCAACCACTTACGCCACCGGGGATCAGCCCTCCATATTTAATTTAATAAGCATATTTATACTTCTTTGTAACCAACTCCACACTAACAGATACTATAAAAAATCATCAAAGTATGTGCAAAAACTTGTCTGAGTTTTTGACAGTCTCCAGCTCTTATAGCATGCCCATAATGTTAAATGATATCTCCCAAGACAGGACTAATACTGTTATTTGTGGGTGGATGAATGAATCGCAGAATACTTTGGAAAGTGGATGTTACAGATGCAGTTAGGTTAAAACTTTGTACCCTTTCATTTGACCTCTCTTAGGATCTGTTGGAATTTTTTCTAATTTTAAAATATTTTCTGCCTTCTTTCCCATTGAGATTTAGCTGTTTTGGGTAGTTGTTTTTTGTTTTTGTTTTTTTTGGGGGGGGCATCACTGCTCTCCGGTGGTGGGAGTAGGAGGCCCAGCCCCACTGCTGGAATTGAACCTCCGTCCCAGTGGGCCGCAGTCCCACGCACAACCACGACGCCACCGGGGCTCAGCCCTTATTTTTGGTATTTTTTTGTTTAAGTATTTTTCTGTATATGAAATTCAGGGTAGGTATATCTAGAGAGACACTTAAGGGAATGGGAAAATTCCCCTATCATGTAATTCTTTTCCCCCATGAACTTTTTGAGGTCCCCCTCATGAGGGCAGTGATGACTCAGTAGTAGACTTCTCACCTTCTGCAGGGTAGACCTAGGTTCAACAGTGGAGACATACATGTTGCAATGATGCTGAACAAGTTTTGATGGAGCTTCTAGACTAGGGCACATAGTCTGGAATGAGAGGTCTGGTGATCTCCTTCCACAAATGCAACTCCAGATCATAGGGCAGCAGCGTTTTGTTCTGTTGGGAGTGGGGGCCTCATAGTCAAGGGTCAACTCTGTGGTAGCTAACAGCAGTAAATTGATGAAATATGTGAAAATTAACTATAGTAAATATTAAGGAGAAACGAGGAAATTCTTCTTAGCAATTAGCCTCCTACGTGTAAGTCAGCCTTCACAGTCAGGGTTTTAAGCTTTGGGCTGCTAACCAGAGTGCCAACAGTTCAAACCTTCAAGTCACCCAGGGAGAGTTGAGGCCTCTGCCTGCTCCTTTGGAGATGTACAACTTCAGCCTTGGAGACCTTCACAAACAGTTCTCCTTTATTCTGTTGAGACCTTAACTGCTGAGTTGGCTTGATGGCAGTGGAATTTTGTTTTACATTCATATTAGGAGTGGTTTTTTTTTTTTTTTTTAAGGGAAAAGCCACTTTTAACTTTACCTCTACATAGCTTCAAGCCACCAGGACACAGACCCCCCCTAATACCCTTAATCTTCTCTTCAGCTCTTCTGCTAAAGAACTTGGCCTTCACGATGACAGGTTGCTTTTGAAGTTTACCCTTCCCCAGAACTTTGTAGAAGCCCGACCGCACAACATCAATGATGGGAGCAGCTCCAGTCTTATTTTTGGCTGCATTTACCCTGGCTGCTCACTCACCAACATCCACAATTTATCAAGGTTGACAGTTGGACATAAGCTCTGGTTCCTCTTCAAGTGGTAATGCCGCATACCGACTTTTCCAAAGTAACCTGGATGGTATTTGTCGAAGTTGATCCTGTGATGATGCAGGCCGCCAGCATTGCCCCGTCCTCCTAGGTGCTTCCAGTGCTTGTGGATGTAGCCGTGGCCATGGCTCATGTGGCCCCTAAATTTCCGGGTCTTCCTCAGTCTGGAAGGCATGTCGGCGGCTGAGACGAAAGAGGACGGAGCTTGGCGAAATCAGTAGGGGTGGTTTTAAGATTAATTTTGTTTGTAATGGATTTTTAAAATATGAATTAGGTGGGGGAGGTAGTGTAAATTTAGCCAAGTCTGAAGGTATAGAATCCTAGTAAAAAAGATTAGATATGGTTGTACAAAGGAACCAGAAATAAAGGTCAGGTGGAGAGCATGTTTTCATTTCACCTCAAGATTAATAGCTGAAACTCCAAAGCAGCAGCTTTACTTAATGGATTTGGGAAGAGTGAAGAAGGGGGACAAAACATGATACGGCAAGGCAAACAAACAGGGACTCTTAAAGTTTTCCCATCCTGCATTCAGATTAGTTCCAGATTCTGTTTGTTTCTTGAACAAACCAGTGAGACCTCACAGCTGTTCATCCTGGGACCAGATGCTGTACCTTCTGTATTTTTGCTTCTTTGGCTTCTGTCCCGGCCTGCGGGTCTGTAATTCGCAAGTCCTGGAAAGAGGAGCGGGAATTGGGGGGACAGGAGACTCGAGAAATGGAGACAAGACAGGATTCTGATCAAGTCTCGTTTATTTGGGAGAAATAAAACAAGTTTATAGGGCAAGCAAGCTTAGGCAATTAGCACACGGTGATCTTCAAAATTAACAAGTGAAGGCCAGCATATCTGCAAATCCAGACAAGCAGAAGTGCCTTATCTGTAGGTTTAGGGAATTAGCATATAGTTATTAACAAGTGAATGGCAGCAGAGCTGCAAGCCAGCTTCCAAGGCCAGGGCTGTTAACAGTAACAAAGGTAACTAGGAACCTCAGGCAACAGACTGCAACAGAGTCCAGGCTACGTGACTGTAGCCAGGTCAAGCATGTCCGCTGGATGGCTCCGGACAGGCTTCTTAAACTCTTCCCTGTTTTGGTATTCACCAATGCTTAGTTCCTATTTCTGTTTGGGGCTTCTTCCTCAAATAACCAATTTATTATTTTCTGTACTGATGACTTCCATTTTTCCACATTGAAATCTATAATCTCTTTGGTAAGTCCTGGTAACATTTGTCTCTCTCAAGCATATTAACACACAGCTTTGTATCATTCTTTCAAACTTAGGTGGTTATATTTGCTTCTGTTTCCGACAAGTCAGAGAATTTCCAGGTTCTATTTGATCATATTACTTTCTCTCATACAGTCAGTAATGACTGTGAATATAGGCATTTGTTCACTTTCTACATCCAGTTATCAGCTAGTCAGTTCAATAAATAAACCCTGCTTTTTTTCCCTTGAGCTAATCAGGGTACCCTATTATAAGTTCTAAAGAGATAGGTATACTATAGCAAAACACTTACAAGAATACTTTTTCTGGACTCCATGTAGGGACTTTCTTCCATTGAATGTTGTATAGTTATGACCACGGGACAAGCAGAATACCAAGGCATAAATGTATGGGATATATTGGTAGAACATTAGGGTGACTTAGAGAATAGAATTTATAATTGAGGTTCCTGGAGAAGAATGTAGACTAGAATTTTAGATGATCTATGGTCCTATGTGTGATTCTTGTCCATTGAGCTGTATTGTATTTAATGTGCTTCATTCAAAGTCTCACTTCTACCACTGTAGCTGGTCCTTTCACCACTTTGTTTCATCATAATTTCCTGTTTGCCACCTGATCCTTCCATTCAGTTCAATACAGTCTTCTCAGAGGATGTTCTTATTTTCCAAACATGACACCCTAATCCCCACTATAATACTTGACAACCCTACCACATCTCCCCTACATCTACTCTGCCCAGCCGAGTCTTGTCCCTTACAGCTCACATTTTCCACATACCACCTGGCTCGTTGTAGTACAGGTTGAGTACTACTTCTGACCTTGAGGTTCAAAACCCAGTATGTAACCACAATGCTACCTGACAAAGGGCAAAAATTAGAAAATATCTACTCGTGGATAAGCCAAGTTTTTCAGCAACTTTTTGTTTTGTTTTGTTTTGGGGGGCATCACTGCTCTCGGTGGTGGGAGTAGGAGGCCCAGCCCCACTGCTGAAATTGAACCTCCATCCTAGTGGGTCGCAGTGCCGTGCACAACCACTACGCCACCAGGGCTCAGCCCCTTCAGCAACTTTTTAATGCAGTTTTTGTGCTATAATTATTGTCTTACAGCTCACCTCCCCCCACAACCTCCCCGCCCATGTTTCCTCGGAACTGTCTCTTCTGCCACTGTCTATGGCTTTGCCTAGTCTATTTAAATACCATACAAATCGTCCCAGGTCTAACAGGGATCCTGACACAGAGCAGATTAATGTCTCTCTGTCAAATAACAAGAAGGACATGTTAAAATCCATCAGTCCAGTCCCCTTTTCTTTCAGGCTTCCCTGTCTTGAGACCCAGTTAGCTAACAACCCATACTCCCTTTTAGTGTTCAGCATTCATATCTGAAAGGCATGTATCCTAGAAGTCCTCATTGCTATTCTTGTATACAGGAATGGAGCAGTCTAGTGCCCAATCTCAATCCACCCCCACAACTGTGTACTCAGGACTTCGTGATTTCTCTATGATCACTGGTTTGTTACTATCCCCTCTTGGTTTGCCTCCTTGTAGGTGGGTCAGATCAACCGTTCTCCTTAAATTGTATCTTTAGGTATACTCTCACTCCACCTTTCCTGTAGAGATATAAGCAAATTTAAACAATACCATTCTCTTGAGTGGATTACTGTGGTGACACCCCCCCCCCCCATCCTAGCTCCCAATTTCCACTATTTTTCTCCTCCCACTTTTCTGAGCTTTAAAGGCATTGGGGGGAGAGGGGACAGGACTGCCTTTCAGCACAGGTGCTATCTGCATCTCATGCCAGACTGTCTGGTCCTCAGCCTGGGAATTGTGTGTAGTGTTCATTTTCCTTTATGTGTGTTCTGCTGTTTGAACCTACCTCAGTGGACACATGTTGTACTTTACCTTTTATTTTTGGCTAATTTCACTCAGCATAATGTCCTCCATCTCTTTCTATGAGATAAGGTACTTCATCTTTTATCACTGTTTTTTAGGGATGCATAGTATTCCATTGTGTGTATATACCAAAGTGTTGTAATTCACTCATCTTCCAATGGAAATTTAGGTTGTTTCCAATTTTTGTGATTGTGAACTGCATGACTGTGAACATTGGAGAGCAGATGTCTGCTTGTGATCTATTTCTCATTTCTTCTATATCCCCAGTAGTGGATTGCTTGGTTGTAAGGTAACTCAATTTCCATTGATTTTAGGTATTGCAAAATCATTCACCAGTGGCTGTACGTATCTAAAAGACCACCAGCAGTGAATGAGAGTTCTTATGTCCCCACATCCCCTCCGCAACGTTTGTTGCTTTCAGTTTGTTTGTTTTTAATTGGGCTATTTGCCTGGGTATTAGGTGGCATCTCATAGTTGTTTTGATTTGCATTTCTCCATTGACGAATGTGTGAACGTATTCTCATATGTTTATTGGCCATTTGAGTTTCCTCCTCTGTGACTCTTTTGCCCACCACCTCAGTAGGATATTGATCTTTTTCTTGTTGTAAGCTTGCAGAAGTGTATAGATTTTAGTAATAAGTCCTATGTCTATATGTCAGTACTCAAGATCCTTTCCCACTCTGTGGGCTCTCTTATTACTCTCCTGATGAAGTTTTTCGATGTACATAAGTGTTTTATCTTTAGTATGGTCCACTCATCTATTTTAGCTTCCTCTGTGTATGTATGTATTCCTCCTTATTTCTGTTAGCCCATGTGTCTCTGCTCTAAGGTTTTAACTCTATCCCAATTTTCTCATTGATAATTCTTATAGTTCGGGGTTTTACCTCGAAGTCTGTAATCCACCTTGAGTTTGTTCTTGTGTAAGGAGTGAGGTAAGGGTCTTTCTTCATTCTTTTGTAGGTTGATAATCCAGTTTTTCCAGCACCATTTGTTAAAAAGGGCATCTGCTTCCAACTTGCTATTTTTGAGCCCTTACTGAAGATAAGTTGTGTGTATGCTGCCATTTTTAATTTCTGGATTTTCTGTTCTTATCCATTGGTCCTAGTATCTCTCATTATACCAGTACCACGCTGTTTTGACAACTGTGGCTATATAATAAGTTTTAAGGTCAGATAATTCAAGCCCCCCAACTTTACTTTATTCTTCTTGAGGAGTTCATTGGCAATTCTAGGCTTCTCCCCTTTCCATGTTAAGTTGGTAGTCAGTTTATCCATTTCTTTGAAAAATGGTCCTGGTATTTGTCTTGGGATTGCACTGAATTTACATAATACGTTAGGTAGGATTGACAACTTTACAATATTGAATCCTCCAATCCACGAGCACAGGATGTTCTTCCATTAGTGAAGACCCCTTTGGGTTTCATGTAATAATGTTCTATATTTTCTTCATGCAGATCTCTTTTTGGTTTGTTTAGGTATATCCCTAGATATTTTAGTTTATGCTTGGCTATTGTGAAAGGCGCAACTTTTTTTAATCTCTTTTTTGCTATCCTATCAGCTGTATACAGCAATGCAGTTGACTTCTGCTTCTTGATCTTGTATCCTGGCACTCTACCATATTCCTGTATTGCTTCCAGAACTCTTATTGTGGAGTCTTTAGGGTTCTCAAAATCATATCATCTGTAAATAACTATAATTTCACTTCATTCCCCAGACATATACCTTTGATATCCTGCTGTTGCCTTATATTATTACCTAGAGCCTCTAGGATGATATAGAAAAAAGTGAGGGAAAGGGGCATCCTTGTCTGGTCCCTTTTTTCAGGAGGAATGTTTACATCTTTTCTCCATTGATTGTAATACTAGCTGTTGTTTTTTCATATATAGTTATTATTATATTGAGAAAAATTTCCTTTCCATCCTATTTTCTTGAGTGTCTTATTAGGAATGGGTGTTGAATGTTGTCAAATGCCTTTTCTCCTTTTATCATTATTATCATGTGCTTGTTGTTCGTGTCTGTGTGGTAGATAATGTTGATGGCTTTTCAGATGTTGAACCATCCCTGCTACAATCCCCACTTGGTCATGATAGATTATGCTTTTTATATACTTCTGCATTTTATTGGCCGAGAGTTTGTTAATGATTTTTGTATCAATGTTCATTAGAGATATTGGTGTGTAGTTCTCTATTCTTGTGGGATCTTTAACTGGTTTTGGTATCAGAGTTATGCTTGATTCATGCAATGTGTTTGAGTGTTTACCATCCTTTTCTATGTGCTGGAAGAGCTTGGATATCAGCTCTTCCCTGAATGCTTGGTAGAATTCCTCTATGAAGCCATCTGGACCAGTGCTCTTTTTAGTTGGTAGTTCCTTGATAACATTAGCTATTTCTTCTTTTGTTATGGGTCTGTTCAAGTTCTTAACATCTGTGTGAGCTAATATGGGAAGAGTTTGTTTTTCCAGGTATTTGTCCATATCCTCTAAGTTGTTATATTCACTGGTGTGTAGTCCTTCTTAGTACAGTGTATTTAATCTTTTAATTTCATTGGGTCCATTGTTATTTCCCCTGTTTCATCTGTTATCCTGGGTATTGACGTCTGCTCCTTCCTATCTTTTGTGAGGTTTGCCAATGCTTTGTCAATTCTGTTAATCCTTTCGAAGAACCAACTTTTTACTGAGTTGATTTTTTTCCATTTTTTGTTTTCTCACTCATTTATCTCTGGTCTGATTTTTATTATTTCTTTTCTTTTGCTATTAGGAGGATTATTCTGTTGACTCTGATCCAACTACTGAAAGTTTTGTGATAGGGTAAACACCATGCCTCTCTTCCTTCTTCATATGTGCCTTATTGCTATCAAGCATTCTCTGATAACTGCCTATGCTGTATTCCATAGGCTTTGATATGTTGCATTCTCATTGGTTTCTAGAAATTTCCTAATTTTGTCTCTAATTTGGGCCAATACTTGCTCATTTTGAAAAAGAAAGTTATTTATCCTCCAAATGTTTGTCCTTAAAAAAAAATCTTTTTTTTTGTTGATTTCCAGCTGGTTAGAGATGAAAGTCTGAATGACCTCTTTGTTTAAATTTGCTCAAATGTAACTTGTGTCCCAGCATGTGGTCTATTTTCGAATACATCCTATGTGAATCTGTAAAGAGTGTAAATCTTTTGCAAGTGGGTGGAGAGCTCTAAATATGACTTTATCAGGTTGAGTTGCCTAATTGTAGAACTTAATTCTTTAGCCTTCTGTTGAACTTCTTTCCCCCAGTCTGTTTTTCTCCGAGGGTGGTGTATTGAAGTCTCCTACTACGATTATTGATCTTGTTTGTTTTTTTTTTTAATTTTCATTTTTGAAAAGGATTTTGAGGGATTTGATTACAAATTTCAAAGGTCGCTCATTGGCCATATGCTTATTAATGCTCATTTGTTCCTGGTCTACTGACCTCTTAAGCATTACACAATGTAAATACTTATCTCATTATGTCCAGCCCCTTGACATCAATTTTGTTCAAAATTAGAATTGCAACTCCTGCTTTTTTTACATAGTCATTAGCTTGATATATCTTCCACCGTCCTTTGATCCTCAACCTACTTTTGACTGTGAGCTTCAGGCGTTTCTTGTAGACAATAGATTTCTGGGTTTTGTTTCCTAATCCAGTGTGCTTGCCATTGTCTTTTGATGGGGGAAATTCATTGACATTCAGAGTTATTGCATCCATCTCATACCTTTTTTTTTTTTTTTCGTTTTTTGATTTTTTGGGCATCACTGCCCTCTGGTGGTGGGAGTAGGAGGCCCAGCCTTTGCTCTGTGGAGCTGGAATTGAACCTCCATCCCAGTGGGCCGCAGTCCCGCGCACAACCACTACGCCACCGGGGTTTAGCCCCATCTCATACCTTTTTTTTTGGGGGTGGGGGGGCATCACTGCTCTCCAGTGATAGGAGTAGGAGGCCCAGCCCCACTGCTGGAATTGAACCTCCGTCCCAGGGGGCCGCAGTCCTGCGCACAACCACTACGCCACCGAGGCTCAGCCCATCTCATACTTTTTGCGGTAGATATTTTCCTCCCTCCTTATACGGGGGGATTCATACTTGCCTTCTTTTCACTCTTGAGTCAAAGTATTACACTTTGTGGTGATCTGATGTTTGTGTTCTGTGGATGTTGATCTTCTAACCAAAGTGAGTTGGAATGTAACTTTTGTAGTGCTTTTTTTTTGGTGGCATCACTGCCCTGGTGGGAGTGGGAGGCCCAGCCTTGCTCCTAGAGAGCTGCTGCTGGATTTGAACCGTCAACCCTGTGGACTGCAGTCCTGCACACAACCACTACACCACCAGGCTCAGCCCTGAGTTGTTGTTCTTTTTTTTTTTTAACACATTCTTTAAGGTTTTTCTGATTCGGGAAAATTCTTACCTCTTCATTTATTTTGATGAAGAGTTTGGTGAAATAGAGGATTCTTGGGTTGCTGTTATTCTTCAATCTGTGGAAGATGCTACTCCATTCTCTCCTTTTCTTCATGGTTTCTGCTGATAAGACTGAGCATATTCCTAGGTGACTGCTCTTATAATTTTTCTCCTTTTCTTCAAAGTTGGATAATTTGACTACAATGTGTCTTGGTGTGTTCTTCTAGGGGTTCATTCTTAATGATGTACGGGGGGACTTTCTGATTCTGTGTAATTAAATTGGAGACATTTTCTTCCAGGAATTTCCTCACTATTTTGGCTGTTGATTTCTTTGTTGTGTCTTGTTCTGATATCCCAATTATTCAGTTATTGTTTCCTCTTCATGGCATTGATCATGGTTCTCAGGTTTTCTTCAGCTTCCTTGATTATTTTGTTTGGTTGTCTTTCATGTTTGTTGAATTCTGTTTGACTATCTTTGAGTTCACTGATATGATTCTCTGCTTTCTCCAGCCTGTTGGTAAGATCTTTTACCTTTTGCTTTACTTCTACTGCATCTTCCCTGACTCTTGTATTTCCCTTTAATAAGTGGACCCTTCTAAATCAATTCCCTCATATCCTGAATGACTCTAAGCAGCATTCTAGCAATTTCTTCCTGTGATGGGTCAAGGTATGCTGCTGCTTCTTTTTTTTGGGGGGGGGGTGGGGGGTGGGGGGTCATCACTGTCCTCTGGTGGAAGTAGGAGGCCCAGCTTTGCTCCTGGAGAGCTACTGCTGGATTTGAACCGCCAACCCAGGGGCCACAGTCCCACACACAACCAGTATGCCACCGGGGCTCAGCCCAAGGTCTGCTTCTTCTATATACATTGTTAAGTTCAGATTTTTCTTCAAACATTGCAATTTGTTTCTCTTGCTTTCTTGTAGTGACTTTTGATGTGAGGTGTGGTTTACATGGCATTTTTGGTGTTGCTGGAGGTGGTACTTTATGTGTGGTGAGTACAGCAGTGGGGATAGTGCTAGCCAGGACCACATGTGACTAGTGTGGCTCTGTGTAGTTTACACTAGGGTGACTGGGCTCTGTGCAGCATGTGGCACTGATGCCTCAAGTGGGCAGAGCAGAATGAGTTGCTTACATGTGTAACCTGCTGCACTGTCTACGTGATCTGCTCAGGCAGCCCTGACCAGGACTTCTAGCCACAGTCCACTTCAGATGTACTGGTAGTGTTGGCAAAGGGGTAGGACCTGTCACAAACTTGAGTCCCAGGCAGCACCTGTGGCTCGGGCTTCTAGTACAAGAGTGGCCAGATCCACCTGATCTACAGGCCTGGCAAATGGGGTGGAGCTCTCTGAGGAGCTCGCAGGCTCTCTGAGGAGCTCGTGCTGCAAGGGGGCAGGGCACCCAATACTACAAGAGCTCAAAGAGCAGCAAGGCCCATGCCACAACCAGGAATCGGGGGTGGGACAGACAGCACAAGCAGCTCTAGTTAGTGTGGGCCGCATTTAAAGCCACAGGGTTCACTTTGTCTTGGGTGGCCAAGAAGAGCTACAGGACAGAGGGCACGGCAGAAGAGTCCATGTGCCAGGTCAGGGCACTGGTGTGTCAGCAAGACCCACATGCGTCTCCCTGACCCCACACTCAGCCTTCTAACCCCCCAATCCAGCATTTGGAGAGTCCCCAATGTGGTCACTTTCACTTCCGTACTATCTTCCGAAAACCACTCCCTCTAATATTTTATAAGAACATATCATACATAAATGTAAGCTTTATGTCAATTGATATATTTTAAAATTTCTTTTGTTATTACTGGTTGTATGCTTTCTGTGGGCTAAGAGAAAGAGAAGGTTGTTTGGGAGCTTTTTAAGTATCACAATTAGTACCATAAATCATTTGACAGAACCCTTGTAATTGAAGACTTTTTCTAATTTATATTGGCGTCATGAATTTAAGGCATCATCAAAAGCACGAAGCACAAATGATTGATTGAGTCTTAATATTTAGCCATTATTAAGCATCTTTCTGTATTCAAAGCAGCAGCCAGCATAGGACAGTATAGGATCTTTGAGAGAAAGAGAGAAAATAAAACTTGGTTTGGGACATATGAACTTTCAGATTACAGTAACTCAAACTGAGAAAATTTCTGATTTTTTTCCTTGACCGCTGGCTGAAATTCAGTTGTAACTCATCAGTTATAAAATGAAAATGAACTTGGTGTTTGTTGGTGGTAAATGGATAATGAACATAGATATTAAGTCAGTTTTGACTTAGAGATTCTCTAAGAACTGCTTTTATGGTGTTAGTAGGCTATAATCATTACCTGAGGAGAACACCAGGCCTTCTTCCCTAAGGAGCTAATGATGGGCTAAAGCTTCCAGCCTTTCCCTTAGCAGCCAAGCACATAACTCCTGTACCACAGGGGCTCCTCAGAACATTTTGAGAAAAGTATGTAAGTATGCGGGGGCAGGGTCCCTCGTTGAATCCTTGTCTTTCCACTTACTAATTGTGTGATCTTGGGCAAATTACTTACTCCCCCTATTGTCAGTTTTCTCATCTGTAAGTGGGGCTAATAAAAGAAAGAGAGTAGTTGAGTATATTATGTAAATGTACATATAAACAGGTAAGTTACTGGCACAAGCCAAAAGTGTTTGCCATGATTATGATTATGAGTAATGCTCCTAACAGTGGAATCATTCTTGTTCTCTGATTACACTTGTTTCCAGAACTTTTATTACACTTGTTTCCAGAACTTTTATTATACTTGTTTGCAGAACTTTTAAAGTTTGTATTGAAGGGGCCAGTTTGCCAGTTGAGAAAATTCACCCTATTTTGATACTTGTGGCAGGTCTTTAATTTCTGTTTGAATGGTGAGATAGCTGTACCTGTGACACAGGCAGAAATATCTGTTGAGAATTCCTTTAGAGATATACAAGTAGTGATACACATTTGCTGCACCATTGTCAAGTATTCACATGGTACCATAGAGAAATTGGAGAAATTAATATACCAGTAACCGTGATCCTGTTGGTTAATTGAGACTCTCACTAAATATTATCTTAGAAGAGATAGTTTACTGAGGCATCTGTTTATAAGTCATATATGAAGTTGTCATTTACTTTTGTCTTTTTTAAAATTCTGCGCGTGTTGATTTTTTTTGTGTTGATTTTTTTTTAAATGTGTAGTCCTTTAAGATTTCTTTAGTGTTTTTTCAAACATTCTCTGATGTCCTCTTAAAATTGCAAATAAAACCACAAAGACTGTGTCCTTACATAGAAGATACATAGAGCTAAATAGCTAGTAATAGTCTCCTTCCCAAATTCCTAACCATTTTAAGATGGATGGAAGCACTTTGCAACCTTCAATTTTTAGCAGCCCCTCCCTTCTTTCATCAGTGACTAGATTGCCGCTAACTATAATATTTGGTTCCTTTGCTACAATGTTTGATTGTTTTTGTTGTCTAGCACTGTTTGTCTTTTTCCTCAGCACAATTCCACTCTCAACAATTAGGTTCAATTTATCTTTTAAAAAAAATTATTTCTGGGCTGAGCCCTGTGGCGTGGTTGTGTGCGGGACTGCAGCCCACAGGGTTGGCGGTTCAAATCCAGCAGCAGCTCTCTAGGAGCAAGGCTGGGCTTCCTACTCCCACCAGGGCAGTGATTGCCACCTTCCCCCCAAAAAATTTATTTCTTTCCAGCCTATGCCAACTCATAACAACTTTATAATACAGGGTAGAACTGCCCTTGTGAGTTTATGATAAATAAGATATATGAAAAAAAAGAACATATATGCACCAATCCACCTAAATAGATATTAAATCCTGACTCTTTTCCCAATTTTACAAAGAGATTGTTTAGTTGAATACATTTTATAAGTCACACTTGACTCGCTCACTGCCATCATGTTGATTCAGACTCATAGTGACCCAATTGGATAGGGTAAGAACTACTCCTGTGCTTTTCCCAAATTGCCATTCTTTGCTGGAGTGAGAAGCTCCATCCTTCTCATGTGGAGTGACTGGTGGTTTCAAACTGTCATCCTTGCAGTTAGCACCCCAACTTGTAACCATTTCAACGTCAGGGTTTCCTACTATAATCTTACTGTTTAAATGAGTGACAAGTCATTCACCTAAAGCTTAGGAATAATCAGTTTGGATGACAAAGAGAAGTTTTGAATATCAGTCCAGCAGTTCTAATTACAAGACTGATTCTGTTTTTTCTCCTAGTAGAGGTTTCTCATTTTTTCTTTGCTGTATACTTTGTGTGTATGTGTGGGGAGGGGTTATTACTGATTCTGGGTTGTTTTTAACATGTCACAATTTTTATTACAGTGTGACCTTGTGTGTGTGTGTGTGTGTGGTCTGATTTCAAAAACATTGTTCCTTTAAGCTCTTTTATGCATGACTGATACTCAAATATCTTCACTGTTGCAAGACTCACATGAAAAACATGTGAGTCCTACATGTATTAAAACTCCTACATTTATTAAGTAGTGTGCACTCAACTTTAAACAAGACATTAATAACAGCTATTTCTCTGGCACAATTATGTAGATGTGATTTATGCAACTTAATTGACTTTCTTATTGGGTTGGGGGCTAAATTCATCACAGACAAAAGGTGCTTTCACGGTGTGGTGTTACTTATATCCTTGCTGCCATTCCACAAAAGTAGGGTTGCCGAAGTAGTTGAAATGTATGAATGTTTGAGTTGCACACAATGCAACCAAGTACAACTGTAAATAATACTGAATACAGTTTGCCATCTAACCAGTGGATAATGCTTCAAAACATTCAAGTCACCTACCCTTTGCAGGAGAGATCAGTCCTTGCAGAAGGACATTGTGCTTAGTCAAGTGGAAGGGTCGCAAAAATAGGAAGGCTCTTGGCAAAGTGAATTGACTTGGTGACTGCAACAATGGGCTCAACCATAATAGTTGTGAGGATGGCATATGTGGCAGTCACGTAATGTGGTGTCAGTTTCAGGATTAAGAGTGTAGGCATGGAGTCTAGCCTTTCAATCCGGAAATAGCCAGTAAGACCTCTGTGGGGATGGTCTTCTTCTCTAAGAATTGTGGGAAATCGGCAGAAAGCGGGGCGGGGCGTTGCCGCAGTGGGGCAGAACCGAGCTGAGCGGCCAGGCCGAGATGGGAGCGGGGCGCGCTCCCGAGAGTCGGGACTCCAGTGTGACCCAGCAGTTCACACCGCCTGGTGTGAGGCGGACCCTGTAAGGAGCCCCCCGCAGACGCTGATCTCATGGGGTTGTGTTTCCCCTGCCCTGGGGAGTCTGCCCCGGCCTCTCCTGACCCGGAAGAGAAACGAGCAAAACTTGCTGAAGCTGCAGAGAGAAGACAGAGAGAGGCTGCATCTCGGGGGATTTTGAATGTTCACTCTATAGAAGAAAAGAGAAGGAAAAAAGAAAAACTTGAAAAACGAATTGCTCCCTCTGGGCCCCAAACAGAAGGTGGACTTCGATGGACTATGTCATAAAACTAGCAGGTAGAAGAGTCAACTACCTAATGATGATGTTAATATCTTCAATCAAGTGGACCATCTTAATTTCTTTTCTTTGAATAAATGAAGATTAAGTGTTAAAAAAAAAAAAAAATTGTGGGGAAATCCGGTGGTATTTCCCCCTTGGAAGTGAGAACTCACTACTCAGTCCCGTGGAGACTATCTACTAACAAGACACAAGATTGACTCCCTATGAGACATCCAGGAGGAGAAGTCTCATGGGATTGCCCTGATGGAATCAGACCTCTAAAGCCGGAAAAGCCACGTAGAATCCCTACCAGTGCTGAGATGCTTCTACCACCACTGGGTACACAAGACACTGCACCCACTGGCTATGACTGTCCTGGTGTCGCTGCGTGTGCTTTGTGAGTCGGAAGAGGATTTATGACTTGGGATCAGACATATGGGATAATATCGTACTTATGACCTTGGGCTGGATTGGGTTGGGATGCTTCCTCAGTGTTCCATTGGTCTTGAGTATGAGTGTTTATGTATTTGTTTCTCTAGTCTACCCAGACTAACAGAGCATAGGACTGAGCAGTGTTGAGTTCAGTTTACATAGTGGAGTTAAGAATTACTGTTGCAGGCTTGATGGCACTTAACAACAACAAAGCACTACATAAACTGCATTCCAGAAATATTGATAGATTATATCTTATTTGGGGTGGTGGTGGAGAAACAAGAATTCTTATTTATTGCTACTGTGTTTTTTTTTTTTTCAAATGATTTTATTGGGAGTTCTAACAGCTCTTATAACATTCAGTGCATCATTTGTACCAAGCATATTTGTATACATTTTGCCATCTTCATTTCCAAATATTTTCTACTTGGTCCCTGGGTATAAGCGCCTCCTTCCCCTTCCTTTTTATAAAAATAATTTTATTGAGGGGATAGATTATATCTTGATTGGAATCCTACAGATATTGATAGAGCTCCTGGATGTTGCAAGATTGAAGGTATTTTGAGGTTGGATTCCATCAGAGGTACCTGAGAAACAAGGCCTGGAAGTTTTTTTTTCATTTGAAACTCAGGCATTGGTAGGCAAACAAGTTTGGTGGTCCCTGATAACCTGCATTCTTATTGGCAGTAGTAAATATTGACTAAAATCTGCTAACTATAGAGTACAAGAGCTGTTTAGCTTCCACATTGAAATTCCAATTAATTCACCCTTAACAAAAATTTAACCTGGTTGCCTTGGTACAGAACATCCGTGTGTGTGTGTGTGTGTGTGTCTGTCTGTCTCTGTCCGTCTGTCTGTGTTGGTGGTAACATGTTTTTGAATTTTCATTTTAACATGTTTTCACTCATATTAATCATAAACACAAGTTTGATATTTGGATTTTTTTTTTTTTTTTTGTAAAGGATGAAAAATGAGACGGCAGGAGATTTGAGTCACTGGTGCAAAATTGAGGTAGTAGTGAGATGAGCATTAACTAGTTTCAGTGTGAGAGCACAGTTTTCCACATGTGGGGGCAATTTGAAGTAAGACTAAAGTTGGCTTTCAAGAGCCAGTTTCAGAGCTATGACTTAGAACACAGGGAGTCAAGTTTCAGAGGGAGAAAGTATGCAGGCATGAATAGCAGGATACTATTTTACAGAACTGGAACTCCTCGTACTTCCCACAATCATGCTAAGACCTTGACTCCTTTTTTCAACTAGATATGAAGAAGCTGAAGTTCGGAAAAAACTTGAAGAAAAAGACAGACAGGAGGAAGAACAGCTGCAACAACAGAAAAGGCAGGAAGCAGGAAGAGAGGACGGTGGTACATCAGTTCGAAGTTCTTTGGAAAATACATTGGATTCCAAAGACAAAACACAAAAGGTGAATTTTCTCAAAAAGACTGGTTTGTGAGGAGATAGGCTTAAGAGTTTGCAGTTTGTATAAAGTTTTTTCAAGCAATAACAATGTTTTTATTGAAAAGTGGACAGTGGATTCTGTCTTTGTATGAAGTTCCAAAGAAATCTTTGCTGTGTATTAATATATATTTTTAAACATCCAACAAGTTCTGTTTTTTGACATCCATTGTTTCCTACTTGTAGGAATTCATAGGTTCAAGTGAGTCCTTGGTTTTCCCTTTTGTATATGGTTATTACTTAATGTAATTATTCTCCCTCCACTGCCATCGAGAGACTGGAGCTGTTAACAGGGATAGGAAGCCCAGTCTTTTTCCTGCAAAGCTGCTGGTTGTTTTGAACTCCCGACCTTGCAAACCACAGTGCCACGTGGAATCACTACACCACCAGGGCTCCAACATAATTACTAGAGGATATAAATTGCTAAGTACTTTTTACTTTTTGGTTAAGTGTCTGTTGCTAACCTACCAGCCACTCAGAGGAAGAGAGTCTGCCTCTATAAAGATTAATTTTGTTCCCCCAATAAAATGATTCATTAAAAATTTGGGGGAGGGGAAAGGAGAAGCTTATACCAAGGGCTCAAGTGGAAAATATTCTGAAATGGATATGGCAATATGTTTACAAATATGCTTGATACAAATGATGTATTGAATGTTATAAGAGCTGTAAGAGGCCCCAATAAAATAATTGGGAAAAAAATATTAATTTTGTTGTTAGGTGCTATCTAGATGGTTCCAACCCCAAACCAGTGCACAACAGAAGAAAACATCTCTGGTCCTGTGCCATCCTACAAGTGTTTCTAGGCTTGAGCCCAATGTTGGCAGCCAGTGTACCAGTACATCCCATTCAAGGCCTTCCTCTCTTTGACTGTCCGGTACCCAGCATGATAACCTTATATAGTGATTGCAGTCTTGGAAACCCTGTGGGGCTGTGTGACTTTGTTCTGTATGCTGAAATGACTCAGCTCCCACAGGTTTGAGTTCTTCTGGTTATCACTTTGTGTATTACTTTGGTGTGTTACTTTTATTTAATTGTATAATGGACAACACTTAATGGAATATGCGGACTTTTAGTTTGACTATAATAAGTGCTTTATTTGTTTTCTAATTTAGTATTAGATTTCAATAATAACATGTTTTTGCGTTATATCTACCTTTTAACTGAAGAAATATTTGAGGAATGTCATACAATTCTAATATGTAACTGGTTACTTTGGCTATTGCCAACTGCCAAGGTAACCTGGGAATGTCATTAATGTTCATCTGTATTTCTACAAAATGCCTCTACCTTGTGTACTTCATTTCTATGAAAGCTGAAACTTTCTTTTTTCCTTACTATGAAATAGGTCAATGGTGAAGTAAGTGGAAAAAGTGAGACCAGAGAGAGTGGTAAGTGTGTACCAATAAGAAGCAATTCTATAAGGTTATCGTTGATATTTAATCAGGGTAAACTTCACATTTTGCATGCCATAATCCTTAACATGGTATTTAATGACAATGTAAGCTTTATGATTTTTTTCCTAGCCTGTGTAATTTTTTATTTTTGGCATCACTGCCCTCAGGTGGTGGGAGTAGGAGGCCCAGCCTTTGCTCCGAGGAGCTGGAATCGAACCTCCATCCCATAGCCTGTATAATTTTATTGAAAATGTTTTGATAGATAGTATTTTTATGTATCATGAGGGATCTTATATGAATAACATTAGTGTACTTAAATGACAAAATAGAATAGTATGTCAGTGACAAGGTCAGAAACATAGTGTAGCTAACTTTATTTTTGTTTTAGTATGACAGTGTAGCATAGTGGTGAAGAGCACAGCCTTTCAAGACTTTGATTGCCCATGTTCGAATCCTGGATTTTCCTCTGAATGTCTATGTGCTCTTGAGCAAGTAGCATGACATCTCTGCCTTGGTTTCCCCTTCTGCCCAGTGGGGATAATACTAATTCTTTTTCCTTAGGATTGTTGTAAGATTTAAATGAGTAGTATACTGTGTTAGGCCAATTTGACTAGAGAAACAAATCCAGTGGCACTCATATATTTGTAAGAAAGAACTCTATGTCAAGAAGCTTTATATTTCAGGAAAACATCTCAACTTGGTACAACTTAAGTTTATATGTTCAATACTAGTCCATAAATCCACCATCAGACTCACTCAGTCACAAGCAATGATTTAGAATGCAGGACTGTCACAGACCTGTGGGTGCAAAATCTTACAGATGCAGTGACAGTGGATGTATTTTCAGGGCTCTGGGTGCTATCATAGGTGAAGGCAGAGAGGCGGAGGTTTCCAGTGCCCTCCTTATGAGAAGATCACTCCCACAAGGAATCAGCATCAGGCTATGAACTGATCAACAAGCTAAATTCTACCCCTATATGTCCATATTAACTCTTCAAGTTAATATAAAATTATGTAACTACCACATATACGCTGAATATTGTTGTTAGGTGCTGTCAATTGACTCATAGCAACCCTATGTCTAATAGAAGAAAACACTGTCAATGTCATCCTCACAGTCATTGTTGTGTTTGAGCACATTGTTACTGCCATGTTGGGTGATACATTTCACTAAGGGTGTTCCTCTCTCATGTTGACCTACTTTCCCAAGCATGATTATCTCCAGAAACTGATCCCCCCTCCTGATAACGTGGTCAAAGTACATAGTACAAAGCATTGCCATTCCCGGTTTCAAAGAGCATTCTGGCCACACTTCTAAGACAGATATGTTCATTCTTCTGGCAGTCCATGGTTTATGTAGCATTTTCCAACAACACTGTAGTTCAAAAGCATCAAATTTTTAGTTTTCCTTATTCATTGTCCAGTTTCCACATGTCTTAAAGGCAATTAAAAATGCTGTAGTTTGGATGATTCACACTTTAGACCACAAGATGACGACCTTATCTTTTAACCCTTCAAAAACTTATAAGATACTATTAATTAGTCTAGCTGTAGACCTAATCATTTGAGAATTTTCTTTAATTTTCTCCCCCCAAAAAGCGTATGCCAGTAATTTGGGTGTCATTGATGCCTTAGTCACAAGTATCAAAGGGCTTCAAAATGGTCATGGAAAAATGAAAATCGAAGATAAAGTAATTTTTTTCCATGACTTTTTTTTTTGGGGGGGGGGGGCATCACTGCTCTCCGGTGGTGGGAGTAGGAGGCCCAGCCCCACTGCCGGAATTGAACCTCCGTCCTAGTGGGCCGCAGTTCCGCGCACAACCACTACGCCACCGGAGCTCAGCCAACTTTTTTCAAGGTCTCTTGTATGTGGCATACGCAGCAAGACTTAGATAATTGCTTGTGCTCTCTCTCTTTTTTTTTTTTTTTTTTTTAAGGCATCATTGCCCTCTGGTAGGAGTGGGACTTTTGCTTTCTTAAAGAAGCTTTAGCTTAAGCATAATTGTATGCAAACACTATAGGAAGTTTTCAACTGAAAATATTTTCATACAACAGTGTGAAAAGTGAACAGTAACATACTTTGTTAGACATTTATCAGTTCATTCTAAGATTAATCTTAACCAATATAGACTTTTGTATCTTCTCCTTCTCGGTGTTGTTACTCTGCTCAGTGGTTTGTTTAGTCTCTCGTCAAAATTAGTGGGATGGCTAGAGAGAAAAGGAGAGTTGTTAAAAGCTGTGGATATTTTAGTTTGCCATTACTATAACTACTTTTCCCATAGTTTACTACTGAAGCAGTTCTTTAAAAAAAAGTACTTTTTTTGTTTGTTTGGGTTTTTTTGGGGTGGGGCAATACTGCCCTCTGGTGGAAGTAGGAGGCCCAGCCTTGCTCCTAGAGAGCTGCTGCTGGATTTGAACTGCCAACTCAGTGGGCCGCAGTCCCACACACAACCGCTACACCACCAGGTCTCAGCCCCCAAAAAAGTACTTTTTAATCTTCCCCTTCAGGTGAGATTTTTTTTTTTCAGGTGAGATTTTTGACACGTTGCCCTCATCCTCTACCCCAGAAGCAAATGAATTTAAAATATCATGTTTTAATTACTTTTTTAAAAAAACAAATGGACACACACAGTAAAGTACCACTGTGTCTGCTAGTTACGCATCATGTAGAATGGAGGGTAAGTCATGTAGGCTTAGGACCCCTGTGGCCTCTGCTATTGTAGTGAGAAAGCAACCCAGCCAATACATAACAAGGGAGGGTTTCTCTGCTGCAGTACAATCATACGACCCTTGTTTCCCAACCCTGACATGGAAAACAAATAGCAAGCCTCTGACTTGTTGCTCTTGAAGAGCAACTTGAAGATAGAAGGGCAGGTTTTCAGATGGCCGCAGACAATATTGAGCTAGTCCAAGATAATCTCAGCATCTCTGCCATGGTCAGTTCACAGCCATATCTCTCTCATCCCATATAGGCCCTGACCCCTGCTCTCTAACATCTCCATGTACCCAGAGCAGCAGTCTCTAGTTTTAGGTCCAGTGGTTGTATGGAACAAGTCACACACTTCAAGAGAAAAGAACTATCTTTAATTTAATAGGGAAAAGTACACAGGCACAAAGGACAAGATCCAAGAGGAGTCTAGTCATACCTTCTATAGTCACAGGGGACATATTACCCTCTTGAGAGCAGATCACTTGCTGAAGCTAACCCAGAAGCTCCAGTGAGCCGCCATCCTTCTACACCACCTTTTATTGACCTCATCAGGTGGTCATGATAGATTATATATCATGAGTAGTCACAGTCTCCCACGTGGTACTTCTTGGTCAGACTGCTCTCCCTCACCACCACCTCTCTCCGCACCCCCCTCAATTGACCTTAGGTATAGTGCTGTGTTCAGGAACCAGGACCAAGTGCCAGACTGTGTACTACAAAGGCAGCCGCACCTTGTATCTCTATTTCTATAAGACTTCCACCAGAGCCTGAAAATAATAATAATTTGGAACCTTTAGATAATTTTTAAACTTTAGACAGTTTTAAAAGTAGAATAAGAATATTTTTAAGATGCACACATTAATTTCCTTTATTTCATTCCAGTAACAGAGTGAATACCTAATGTAATTGTAATCCCAACATCAAGTTTTTATGTTTGGACCTGTATGCATGGGAATTTTGAACTGGTTTCTTTTTTCTTTTTTGGGGGGTGGGGGGTGGGGATGGGTGGGTGTATCACTGCCCTCTGGTGGTGGTGGGAGCTACCCAGCGCTGCTGAGAGGCACCGCTGGATTTGAACCGCCAAGCCGACGGGCCTGCACTCAACCACTTACGCCACCGGGTCTCAGCCCCAGAACTGGTTTCTTGATAAATGTTAAAACGTACTTGAAAGATAATAAATGGTGTGGTGGGACAGCAGATACATCACCTCTGATACACGTGAATCTAGTTATGGGAAGACTCAGAACTGGGGCTTCTTGTCATGTTTATGCTCTCTCTTAATTCCAAGGAGCCATCACAGCCAAGGAACTATACACAATGATGATGGATAAAAGCACCAGCTTGATTGTAATGGATGCTCGAAAAATGCAGGATTATCAGGACTCCCATATTTTAAATTCTCTCAGTGTTCCTGAAGAAGCCATCAGTCCAGGGTGGGTCATTTTATATTCAGTTGTAAACGGTAAACTGGACAGCAGTGATGATACTACTTGCTAGCAGGCTCAATGTGGTAGTCTTTTCCCGTTAACCTTTCTATCCTTTGCTCTTCTATGACACCCCTTCCCCTTATTGAAAGATAAGTATTAGACTTAGCAGCATTCTAGTTTGGCTGGCTGGTTTGAAATCATACACGTTTTAATGAAGCAGTATAGTAAGTGATTTAAAAAGGACAAATTCTGAAGTCAGACTGTGTTCAGATCATATTGCATTCTAGCTAATGAAATAACCTCTCTAAACACATTTTTCATTTGAAACATGATAACAATTTCCATCTCCAAGAACTTTGAGGAGGTTTCCCGCAATTGAGAAAACATATGCTATCACAAGCAGGTATCATATTACCTGGCTCTAATAAGGGTTTACTTAAAAACATATATGTAGTGTTTGTTTGTATATATGTGTATGTATGTATACACACACACTATACAGTTAGAGCCATTATCACATAATGCAAAGCTAACACTTCAACCTAGGCTATTTTCACTATCAGATTATCTCTCTAGGCTTCAGTTTATAGGATTGGATCAGTTAAAATCTATGGTGAATTTTAGGACTCTTTTAAACAACATTGAATGCATGCATATACACACATATTTGATAATAAAACTTGCTAAGATCTTGTCACATTGCAGATGCCTTAAACATTCACTTGAACAATTGAGTGATTTGTAATATGCTAAGATCTTGTCACATTGCAGATGCCTTAAACATTCACTTGAACAATTGAGTGATTTGTAATAAGCTGATTTAAAATGAGATTAGAATGTTTTATTGGATCAAGTAAGTGAGTATGAGAGTATATACTCTGTAGTTGAATAGACAGAGCAAATTTTTTATTCATTTTGGATGGTATAATCCAAGGATCCTCAAACTACATGTGGTCCACCAAGGACATTTATCCAGCCCACTGGGTGTTTTTGCTGCTGCTATTGTTCTGCTTAGCGGCCAACTCATCCCGGGCCCTCAGTGAATTTGTTCATAGTTTTTTGTTGTTGTTGTTTTTTAACTATAATCTGGACCTCCAGCGGTCTAAGTGACAGTGAACTAGCCCCCTCTTTAAAAAGTTTGAGGATCCCTAGTATAATCCATACCCAGAAAGTTGGTGGTTTAGCTCAATCTTTCCCAAAATGTGAAATCTGAGCAGCTGTAAACATCAAGATAATTTTTAGTGAAGATTAAAGTACAATTAATTGCATACCTAGAAAAGCATTCCCTCTTAATTTCTGATTGAGTTTTTGTGACTTGGTTAAAGGAACCCCAGTTTGGTGCTAACAAACATTTCAATATTTGCTAATAGCCACCAGTATACACCCTTTTTTAAAAATACCAAATTAACAAAAAAGTGTTGTTGTCTTATAATTCACATACCGTACAGGTTAATCAATTTTGGAACATTTTCTTCCCATATGTATTGTTAGCTCCCCATTTTCCCCCAACCTACCTGCCCTGCCCGTAGGTAATTATTAATCCAGTTACTATCTATAGATTTACCTATATTTTCATATACAGAAACTTACAAAACAGGAGAAATAAAAAACAAAACTCCAACAACAATGACCAAACCTCAATTGAAAGAAAGCAGAAAATACTAAAACTGAAACAACTTTAAAATGTGTTAAAAGATAAATGACATATCTATATTACATTTTACCCTAACAACATCTACCATAATCAGTTTTACAATGCTCTCTGAAAACAAAGCTATCTTCAGAAGGAATTCATCAGAGGCTTAATCAGTGTGACAAACCAGCATTTGGATTTTGCACTTCCACTGTCATCCATAGCTTCTGCAAATTGGTAATCTTTGTCTGAAAAATGTATAAATAAAAAGAAAATATATTAGATATCTCATTCTTTAAGTCATAGGTGCCCAAAGTCATTGTGTCATTTACCCTATTATGATATGATGAAGAAATTCTTTTAAAGTTTCATCCCATTCTTTCATTTTGCAGACTTTTGAGCTTTCTGTAAGCAGTGGTATCTACATTTAACTGATAGTTACTTTTTCATTGTCTGGTATCTTATTTGTGCTTTAAACTGAAACACACTTCAGAATTCATATAAATTTGCCCCCATCCTAAGTGTTTAATACAGTGAATTTTCATAAATGGAATGTACCACTTTTAAATAGCATTGAGACCAAGAAATATAATATGACCATTACTTCAGAAGCTCTGATAGGCCCCCATCAATCTATTCACAACCTATTACTCATAACCCCTCCAACCCAAGTGAACCCCAACTTCTTACAGAATAGATTGGTTTTGTCTGTTTTTGTACTTTATCTGAATGGAATTATATAGTGTGTAGTCTTGTGTTTTTTTGTTGGGGGTGGGCATCACTGCCTCTGGTGGTTGTGGGCGTTATCCAGTGCTGCTCCGGAGAGTCGCCGCTGGATTTGAACCGCCAAACCCGCGGGCCACAGTCCTGCACTCAACCACTTATGCCACCGGGGCTCAGCCTGAGTGTGTAGTCTTTTATGTCTGATTCACACACACACACACACCCCCACACACACACACAACAAACCTTATATTTGTGAGAAACCTCCATATTACTTTATGTAGTTTCCAATTGTTTATTCTCATTGCTATGTTAGTATTCCACAGTCTGGATATAGCCCAATTTTCTTACATTATATATTTTTAAGATTATCTTATTTCTTGTCTATGATGCTGTTTTTCCTTATTTATGGAAATTATTTCATTTAAAAAATAAACTTATTTAAATACACTGTAGTAAATATTTTAAATAATAGGACAAGTAAACAATTGCATGCAGCATGTCGTGATGGTACTAAGTGAAAGACTGAAACACCATTTGATGTTACTGTTTTTTGGAAAAACTGATTCTGAGAAATATTCAACAGCTATAACTAGAGTGAGAAATAACCCTTAAGACTATTACATTTCGGGCTGAGCCCCAGTGGCGTAGTGGTTGTGCACGGGACTGCGGCCCACTGGGATGGAGGTTCGATTTCAGCTCCACGGAGCAAAGGCTGGGCCTCCTACTCCCACCACCTGAGGGCAGTGATGCCTACCCCCCCAACCAAAAAAAAGACTATTACATTTCATTTTTTTCTCATTCTTTGTTGAGCAAGCATCCTTCTAATCTTCTTCAGAAGAAAATATTGTGGAATGATATTTCATGTTTTGTATTCTCTTTATTTCTTTTTAAAAGTTCATATAAAGTAGCAGTAACCAACATTATTATATGAACAACAATTTGTGTGTGTGTGTGTAAGAGTAGTCTTAAGTCATTTCAGTTTTACTTGTGGATATGTTTTTCTATTTTACCTAGTTTCTCAGGAATGCCAGTTAAATATTGAAATTCCTACCATAAATGCTATGAATTCCCTTATCTAAGAAATGCATCTGGATTACTCATTTGTTCAATCAACAAAAATTTATTGAGCATTTAATATGAAATTTGTAACCATTGCACAGATAAAAACCTTACTTTCTTGGAACACATGCTGTAGTGGGGACCTAGAGAGGGCGTGAAACAGACGGATTAAAATGACTGGTGTTGAAATGCTATGGAGACTGGAGTTGTCAAGTGAAATAACCTAAGGGTGGGTATTAGTGTTTACCCAAAGAGATCTTGTCTTGAGGTAAGAGAATGAGTGCTGCAGAGATCTGGAAGCAGTGGGTTCTAGACAGGAGCAAAGGCTCTTAGGCCAAAGGAACCAGGGCTTGATAAGAAATTCAGTGGCTGGAGTGAAGTTTGTGGGAGATAAGCATTTGAAATGAGGTCATTAAGGAATGAGGGTGGGGATAGGGGTGGTGGCATATTTATTAAGGGTTTATAGACTATTATAATGACTTTAGTTTTTATCTGCGCTAAAAAGAAGTGAATATCATGCTTTAATGTAGCTAATGTTATTCAGCACAGCTGATGTTGTATAAGTCTAGCAAAGCAGCTAAGAGCATGAACCTGACTAGGGCTGCCTGAGTTTGAATGTAGGCAGAACCTTTGCCAAGTTACTTAATCTCTCTGTGCTTCAGTTTCTCCACCTCTAAAATAGGGATCACTTAATACCTATCTTATAAGACTGTTGTAGAAGATTCAATGAGATCATTTTAGGACAGTGCCGAGCACATAGTAAGTTATAAAATGACCAGACGTCCCACTTTTGGCAGGACAGTCCCGATTTTAAACAATTTTCCCCGCGTCCTGCGGCGTTTTAAAAAAGTGCCGATTTTTGGAAAGAATGCATGACAAGCTAGGGAACAGCGGGAGAACGGGAAGGGACCCTCTCTTACACCCCACCCTCACCCCATCAATGGTGTCCGCTTTACCAATTTTAAATCTGGTTACTTTATTTATAGGTATCAAAAAAAATCCGCTGTCATCAAGTCAATTCTGACTCATACAGGTATAGGAGAATTCAAATGTGAATAATGATTGTCCAGCGTTTAGAGTTGACTACTGTCTTCCAAAGATTTCCTCCATTTTTCATTGGTGGCCATTTTTACTTAAAGGATCAGAATTGTGTCTTATTTTATTTTCTAATATTTATATATTATAATATATCTCATATATCTTCTAATATATCTCAATATTTTACTGTAGTGAAGTGATTTTCTTGATATCTTGTGTTTGGACTTTTTATTTACCTTCGCACAAATGTTAAATGTTAATACATTTCAGAAATACTGCTAGTCGTATTGAAGAAAACCTTCCAGATGATTCTAAAGACATATGGAAGATGAGGGGGAATGTGGATTATGTGGTCCTTCATGACTGGTTTAGTTCTTCAAAAGACTTACAGATCGGAGCAACTCTGCGGAGTCTGAAAGATGCACTGTTCAAGGTTAGCAGATTTGTTGCTAGCTTCATTGTGATCATGAGCTTTTCCTTTTTTTTTTTTTAAGTAGAAATGGTTATTTGTTTGTTTGTTTCCCGCATCACTACCCTGGTGGGAATAGGAAGTTCAGCCTTGCTCCTGGAGAGCTGCTGCTGGATTTGAACCATCAACCCTGTGGGCCGCAGTCCAGCCCACAACCACTGCGCCACCAGGGCTCAGCCAAGCTTTTCCATCTTACAAAGGAATGTTCACTAGTTGATCATCTTTAGGGAAGACCAATCATGCTTTGGTTATAGTTTGTTTATTCAGATATCAAAGAATCATTATGAATCACCAAATAATAAAGCAGACTGATCTATATTAAAAATAAGCTCACTGCCATTATAACTTATAGTGGCACCCTGTATTGGGTTTCCAAAACTTTGTAAATGTTTTTGTCTTTTTAAAAATCATTTTATTGGAGCCTTTTACAGCTCATATAACAATTCTTATATCCATTTTGTCAAGCACATTTGTACATATGTTGCCATCATTTTCAAAACATTTTTCTCCTTGAGTCCTTGGTATCAACTCCTCATTTTTTTCTTCACCTCTCCGCCTACCCTCATGAACCCTTGTTAAGTCTTTGTACATATCCATGTGAGGAGACAGCCTCATCATTCTTCCATGGAGTGGCCAGTGGATTTGAGCCACTAACCTTGTGATTAGCTAGTTGTCCAGCATTTACCCAACAGTAACATCAGGGATATGTATGTGCGTACATGTGTGTGTATGTATCTATCTATATGATATAGCTATATGTACATATATATGATAAAGCATATTAGCATTTTCAAAATTATGTAAAACATATGGACTTATATTTTTTAAGAACTAGACTTCAAAAGGTCAAAAAAGTTATGCAAGTCACCAAGAAAATTGATTGCTATTGAATACAAACATACTTTTATTGAATACAAAAATGATTATTTGATATGTAAATATTTACCTAATTCACAATAAATAAAAAGTTGGGGGGAAATAAAAGAAGTCACCAAGGTAAAAAAGATATGATATCATAAAATTAAAATTTAGGTATAAAGAAATACCATAAGACAGAAGACAAGCAGAAACATATAACATGTAAGGTAGTATTTTCCAGAACACCTAAAATCTGAAGACCTTTTACAAAAAAAAAAAAATAAGAAAACTACTTAAAGTGGAATAGTAAGATAAGCCATGGGCATGGTACACAAATAAATAAGAAAATGCAAAGGGGCACAAACATAAAAGCAGTCAGCTCTACTAAAAATCATCAAGTGAAGATCAGGAGAATAGTGAAATGCTGCTTTTACCAATTACAGAGTATAAGAAATGATGTTCAGCTTAGTTTATTAAGTTGCAATTATCTGCTAGTGAAAATGAAATTTTGCTGAAGGAGAGTCAATTGATGCTGCATCATATCTTCAAAACCTTAACACAATGCATGCTTTAAAATAGAGATCTTGGCTTTGACCTACAAAAATTTTGGTTTAGAACAACTAACTACATATAAATAAAGTTGATACCAATCTTATTTTAGACCACAAATTGATTATGGTCAGTTAATTACAAATTGATTAAGGATATAAATGTCTTGATTAAAACAATATAATCCCAGAAAACATTATAGATATTTTCATTTTCTTGATCCCAAAGTACCAGGAAAGAAGATCAATAAATTTGACCATGTGAAAATACCACAAGGAAAGAAAATAGCAACCAGTAAAAATATTTTAATATATATGACAAAACCTATTTTTCAAAGTGTTCTGAGGATATTCAATCTTCACCAAGAAAATTATAAGAACCCTGGTGGCGTAGTGGTTGAGTGCGGGACCATGCCTATTTTTCAAAGTGTTCTGAGGATATTCAATCTTCACCAAGAAAATTATAAGAACCCTGGTGGCGTAGTGGTTGAGTGCGGGACCATGACCCACTGACTTGGCGATTCAAATCCAGCATCAGCTCTCCAGAAGCAAGGCGGAGCCTCCCACTCCCACCAGAGGGCAGTAATGCCTAAAAAAAAAGAAAATTACAAGCAACTCAGTAGAAAAATGGATAGATGATGAGGTCCATTAAATCCCAGAAGGATGTAACCTGAGATGTAAACTTTCTTAACAAATACTAATTATAAGAAATTTTCATTTTTATCTGCTACTTTGTTAGAAAAATTAGATTTATTGATGAACATTTTCATGTACTGTTAATTCATAAATTGGCAGAACCTTTAAAAAAAATCATTTTACTGGGGGCTCATTTACCTCTTACCACAATCCATACATACATTCATTATATGTCAAGCACATTTGTACATTTGTTGCCCTCATCATTCTCAAAGCATTTGCTTTCAACTTAAACCTTTGGTATCAGCTCCTTATTTTTCCCTTCCCCGCTCCTTGGTAATTTATAAAGTATTATTATTTTGTCATATTTTACACTGTCCGATGTCTCCCTTCACTCACTTCCCTGTTGTCCGTCCCTAGGGAGGAGGTTATATGCTGAACCTTATAATCGGTTCCCCCTGTCTACCCCACCTTCCCTTCACCCTCCCAGAATTTTCACTCTCACCACTGGTCTTGAAGGGATCACCTGTCCTGGATTCCCTATGTTTCTGGTTTCTATCTATACCAGTGTACATCCTCTGGTCTAGCCAGATTTGTAAGGTAGAATTGGGATCATGATATTGGGTGGGTGGGGAAGCATTGAAGAACTAGAGGAAAGTTGTATGTTTCATCATTGCTACACTGTGTGGCTGACTTGTCTTGGCGACCATTTAAGGGGATGTCCAGTTGCCTAGAGATGAGTACAGTATTACAATCTGTACTCCCCCTCATTTACAATGATACAATTTTTAGTTCTTTAATGCCTGATATCTGCTCCCTTCGACGCCTCGTGGTCACCCAGGTGGGTGTGCTTCTTCCTTGTGGGCTTTGTTGCTTCTGAACTAGATGACCACTTGTTTACCTTCCGGTTTTTAAGACCCCCGACGCTGTATCTTTTGATAGTCGGGCACCACCAGCTTTCTTCACCACTTTTGCTTATGCACAGTTTTGTCTTCAATGATCATGTCGGGAAGGTGAGCATCATAGAATGCCAGTTTAATAGAACAAAGTGTTCCTGCATTGAGGAAGAACTTGAGTGGAGGCCCAATCAATGTCCATCTGCTGCCTTAATACTAACCCTATAAACATATACATGTAGATCTATTTCCCCATCATCATATGTAAATATATTTACCAATGTACATGCCTATATTTAGACCTCTATAAATGCCTTTTGCCTATTTCTTTCATTTCTTTTTACTTTCTTCTTGTACCACTATCCTGCTCAGCCTCCATTTGGGTTTCAGTAATTTTTTTTGGTGGGGGGGGGGGGCATCACTGCTCTCCGGTGGTGGGAGTAGGAGGCTCAGCCCCACTGCTGGAATTGAACCTCTGGCCCAGTGGGCCGCAGTCCCGCGCACAACCACTACGCCACCGGGGCTCAGCCCTTTTTTTTTTTTTTTTGGTGGGGGGGGTTTCAGTAATTTCTGTAGGCTACATTGCCCTTGCTCAATCCCTACCAGGCCTCTTACCCTTCCTTGCTACTGCTTTTGGATCACTTGTTGTTCCCTTGTCCCTGGGTTGGTCAACACCACCTCCTTTCCCCTACCTCCCCCTCTCTTAGGTCCCCCGGAACCATTGGTCCCATTGTTTTCTGCTCCAGACTGTTTATGCAGCCTATTTTGGGGCGGGGGGGGGGGGGCGGTGCGCATCACTGCCTCTGGTGGTCGTGGGCGCTACCCAGTGGTGCTCCTGAGAGCCGCCGCTGGATTTGAACCGCCAAGCCTGGAAGCCACCGTCCTGCACTCAACCACTTATGCCACCGGGGCTCAACCCCTTTTCTTTTTAATGAAAGCTACTCAGACTGCATTCTCTTCCTCTCACTCTGCACAAAGATAGAAAAGAATAATCGCATCCAGCCTACCTTATCTCGATATATCTGTTTGCCAGCATCTGTCAAAGACTGTTTGCCAGCATCTGTCAAACTTTTCATTGTATAGGCTTTTTAAACCAGCAATTCTGTTTGTTCCTAGGAATTTGCCCTATACTAATTTTATATATATAACTAAATCTTTTGAGGTTTGGCAGTATATATTAAAAAATTTGATATTTGTGTGCATTGGTTTAGTGATTCTAATTCTGGGACTTCACCCTAAGGGAAATTGGGTGTGTGAATGTTTAAAGATTCTTGGTGTTTTGTCTTGCTTTTCTTACCACTCTTCATAATTTAAATGTGAAGAAATGGGGACATACAAGGGTTGGATTAAAGTTTGTTGTGTGTGGATACAAAATTTAGTATTATGTAGTCATTACAAATGATTCAGATTTCTATCAATAAAAGATTCAAATAAAATAAAAATAGCATAAAGCTTGTTTTGTAAAAATGTGATTAAATAAAAATGAAACATATCAAAAAGAAAAAAAAAAGAAAAGAAACTTTATGTGCTGAGCCCTGGTGATGTAAGTGGTTGAGTGCGGGACTGCGGCCCATGGGCTTGGCGGTTCAAATACAGGCAGCGACTCTCAGGAGCCGCACTGGGTAGCACCCACGACCACCAGAGGCAGTGATGCCCCACCAAAAAAAAAATTAAAAATCAACCTCCAAATGCTAAAGTGAGATTTCTGGGTGATACAGTTAAGGGGAGATTAATTTTCCATGAAGACCAAAGGTTGTATGTTAAAAACCTACATGCATCTAGTTTGTGTTTGTCAGTTTATTTTTTTTAATTGTGATTTGAATGAAAATGTACAAGGCAAATTTGTTTTCTGTTCGATAGTTCACAACTTTTTTAAATTGTTGGTGGCATTAATTTCAGCACCCCACCCCCAACCCCTCTAAGAACATTCTCCCTGCTTCCTCCTGGTGTTTCCAGGCTTCCTTCCTCTGCCTTCTGAGCATTATCCCTGCGCTAGTCCTGTCCTGACTGTCCACCCTGTAGGTTTGTCTGATGTTTGGCTGAAAGTTGAGTCACTGTAACTATTTATAACTTGAATTAGAAGTTTGAGATACAAACTTGCTACGAGAGTCAACTTTCCATTTTATTTACATTTAACTGAGTTTAATTCTATGACTGAAAACGGAGTAAGGGCCTACCTTATTCTAGGTATTTCAATGCTAGAATTGAAAATGCAGGTTTGTTGTGGTTTGAGCTGTTGAGAGACTGCTATCATATTGCACCTACTCGTCTTCTTTTCTAGTGGGAGAGTCAAACTGTCCTGCGCACCGAGCCACTGGTGTTAGAGGGAGGCTATGAGAACTGGCTTCTCTGCTACCCTCAGTGTACAACAAATGCAAAAGTCTCTCCACCCCCGCGAGGCAGAAATGAAGAGGTGTTTGTCTCATGTATGTATGTGAACATGCAAGTGATTTCTGTCTTCAGAGAAATATGGTCCGTAGGGTGTGCATTTGTCTTGTTTGATAATGGTTTGCTTTGAGGCACTAAAAGTACAAGATGTCCACAGCCTAAAAGTTACTGTTTTAAGATGGGATGGTTGTCATTTTGTTTTGTTTACATTTAATTGTCATATGCAACATGCATGGGATATGTAGCTAATGATTATGGAGCTTGCTATTCTTAAAACTTATTATCCTTTTGGGGATTTTAGTGGATTTTACTTACCCTTCACTGGAAGAGCCTAAACAAACTACTCAGATGCCACCTCCTCTGCCTGAAAATGAAGCACTGAAAATTGATCACGATGAGAGAAAGGGACCACTTAATTTGTTGACTCCAACACAACCAGTCGCTGCTCCCAGCTCTGGTGTTTCATCTACAGTGCAGACTGCAACTCTTCTACCGAGGGTTCCACAGGTATACTTTTGATTTTCTTTCACTTTTGTTTCTTTTGTTTTATTCTATTAAATCTGTGCTATGGAAGTGATATTTAGTACATAACTTTTTCTGTCTTAGAAAAAAAAGTACCAGTGAGAGCAATATGTATGTCTTTTGGGCCTCCACACCTTTTTAAAAACAATTTTATTGTCATTTAATCCACATATCACACAATTCAATTGTTCAGTCATCTCAAGAAAAGTTGTACAATTAGAAAAAAAGTTGTACAATTAGTACCACAACCAATTTAAAAATTTTTTATCATTATTTTATTTTTCAGAATCAATCTTAGAACACTTTCTCCACCCCCGCTCTTGGTTAAATCACTTTTATAATGAGTTATATAATCATCAGTTCTAGTATTCCGTCCCCTCCCATATTGTTTGCACCCCCTGCCCCTTTACCCTCCTTGTCTCCCACTCCCTATCCCTCCCTCCCCTGTAAACTCTTGCATCAGTTCTTATATCTTTGCCTCTATTCCTTCTGTGTTTCACAAACTGGAAAACCCAACAGAAATAAAGTGGTAAGGATAGAATAATGATACAAAGATAAAAATACAAATGGTAAGAAAGGAAAGACCATTTATTTAAAAAGTCGGGGAAGAAATTTTTGTCATGGAACTAGCAAGAAATACTTGCACCTACAATTTCAGATTGGGTTAAGAGGGAGGTCAATGGACAGAGTATCAAGTTCAATTCATATAATCAGGATTACAGTGATCCTTATGTGATATTAAAGCTGTTGGAGGGCATCTTTAATCTGACTGTATACTTTGCAGGATGGATTGTGAGGTCCCACTGTCCCCCATAGCCCTCTACAAATTGGGTGTTTACAATTTAGGCTCTGATACTTTTTCCTTTGTCTCATTTGACCTTGTTATTGTCTTTGGGTCATGTAGGCATGTATGCTTCTTCTGTGTGGACTTAGTTCTTCCCTCGCTCAGATGGCTGTTTGTTTGAATACAAGCCTTCAAGATTTTTGGGGGCCTTCTTTGTCACAATAATTTTTCACTACAGTTAGTCTTATTGCCACAGCTAATGAGATGATGAATAATTCAAAGAATTTCAAACCAGTTTGGCACCCCTTTACTGCAGGTGGACTGATCTAAGATTGTACTACCACAGGGAACTCGACCCACCCTTTTAGGTTTTTGTGCTACAATTTGACGGATAACTTTTTCTCAAATTTTGAAATTGCCAAGGATTTTATTTTCCTTGGTTCCACAATCCATACTCATGGAAACAGCAGCCAAGAAATCAAACAACACATCGTAGTGGGAAAATGTACTGCGAAAGACCTCTTTAGTTAGTTGTACTGTAAAAGGCAGCCGGGGCGGTGAGGGAAGGGGGGGGGGGGGACGTTTCTAAAGTATTACAGGCAAAGATGTCACTTGAGTACTAAGGAGATGATTGCATTTTCAATTCCCTTTTATGCATGAGAAATTTGGACAATGAATAAGGAATGCCAAAGAATTATTATTATCTTTGAATTGTGGTGTGGGAGCATAATACTGAATGTACAATGGACTTACCAGCAAAACCAACAAATCTGTCTTGGGAGAACTCCAAGCATAGTGCTCTTTAAAAACAAGGATGACATGACTTCATTTCACATACTTTGGACATATTATCAGGAGGACCCAACCCTTGGAGAAGGACATTATACTTGGAATAGGAGAGCATCAACAAAGAAGAGAAAAACCCTCAACACGATGGACCTACAGTGGCAACAAGAGTGAACTTGAGGATAACAGCAATTATGAGCCTGGGGCATGGCTAGGCAGCTCATTGTAGTATCCACTGAGTCACTGTAGTCAGCAGCAACACAGTAACACCTAGCAACAGCCGGTTTCCCTTTACACGCAAGTAGGTTTGTGATTCCAGGATTTGGGTTTGGAAATAAAGCTTTTAACTCTATTTCCTTAAGTAACCAAGATATTATCATTTGAAATGATAAAGTTCTTTCTTTTCATTTTTTTTTTTAAAGCAAAACTTACTGCCATCAGGTCAACTCTGCCTAATAGCAACCTTACCAAACAGAGTAGGCCTGCTCTAGTCTGGAAGCCTCTGTGGGAGCAGACAGCCTTAGCTTTCTCCTGCCAAACTGCCAATCCTCTTACTGGGGTACAGTCTATAAACAGATTTACCATTCTAGGCTGAGCCCTGGAGGCATAGTGAGAGTTTGCAGGACTGTGGCCCACAGGGTTGACAGTTCAAATCCAGCAGCAGCTCTCCAGGAACAAGGCTGGGTTTGCTACTCCCACGAGGGCAGTGATGCCACAAAAAATTAAAAAAAAAAAAAAAAGAGATTTACCATTCTAGTCATTTAAATATATAACTCTGTAGCATGCTGCCACCTCTGCTATATCCACAATGCTTTCATTGCCCCAGACAGATACTTAACTCTAATCCTTGAGTGTTCCAACATTCTGAGAGGAGTACAATTTGTAAAATCTATTTTGAGGATCTTCTATATGAAACACAAAAGGAAAAGTTAGCAAGAATAAGACACAGATTCTGTCTGATGTGCGAGGAGAAACCTATACACGCTCACCCATAGCGTAAGACACACACACATAGCGTAAGACACACACACATCATCATTTTAATAGTCATTAGAGCAAAGAACAGAGAAAAATGCTACCCAAGGGGATAGGGTTGGTCTTCATGGAGTAGATAGTGTTTCTAGCTGAGCTTTAATGGTGCAATAGGATTTGAGGTGGGAGAAACTAGAAGAGGATTTGATTGGCTAAAGGACCGATGAGTGATTTGGCAGGTTTCATGCAGGTGACTGTTGGAGAGATTACTGTGATAATAGATAAGATTAGAAAGATGGACCAGAGTCATAGAGACTTGCATCAAATTGAATTTTCATTCTTTACATTTAAGGAGAACAACTGAAGAATTTTAAATTCAAAAGGGACCAAATCAGTTGTATTTCCTACGTTTTAGAATAATGGATTGAGCCACCAAAGTGTGGGTGGATTAGCATTTCTTTTGCTTCCTAGTCCAGCTTTTAATGTTCACTTCATTCCCACAGGAGCTCTTTATTTGCAAAAAAAAAAAGTGTAGAAAACAAGAGAAAATAGATTTATTTATTATGAAGAGGCAAAAAAGAAGTGAAGGAGGAAGGATAATTTTTTTCACTGACTTCTGCTTTTCTTTAAATTTATTTTTAATTGGGAGTTAATACATTTATCATTCTATGATTCAGTCACATAAAACAGTCTTGTAAAATTGCTACCCCAATCAATATCCAATCTGCTTTGTTGTTCATATAAAATGTTTTGGGTCTGAGCCCCGATGGCGTAAGTGGTTGAGTGCAGAACTGCAGCCTACGGGCTTGGCGGTTCAAATCCAGTGGCTTTCAGGAGCAGTGCTGGGTAGCTCCCACAACCACCAGAGGGCAGTGCTGCTCCCCCCCCCAAAAAAAATGTTTTGTAAGGATTCCATGTAGCTTGTTACTGATAGATATATTCATAATCATAAGTTGTCTTGTTTCTTCAAAGTGTGTTCTCAAGAAGTGATCTGGTCACCTCTAACAATGGTCCAGTGAGTGCACCATTAAACTGAGCTTATCAACACTTATATCTCAAAATCCATCACAGTTTATACTTAACTTGAGAGACACTAGTTAATATCTCTTCTGAAAGTTATTATAGAATATTTTATTAATTCTTTCAATAAATTATTGACCTTATGTCAGGCATAGTCTCTATCTTCCTGGACATATGTATCTGGAAGAAAAAGAAAATTGTACAAATATCTTTACTTACACAGAAGCCAGGTAAGAACAATGAGGGAAAATAATAGGAATTTTGAGACCATGTGTCAGGGAACTGGGCTAGTTTTAGTCCCAAGATTTCAGGGAAATATTCTGAGGGAGAAATGGCTGCAGCCAAGACCTATAGTTCTGGTAGGCATTGTTTAGGTGAACAGTTTGTGTAAAGACCTAGGTTGAAAAGGCGGATGGCATCTCTGAGGAATCCTCTAATAGATAAATGTGAGTGGTATATATAACAGTGAAGGCAGGCAGGAATGAGGCTACACACGGTCTCATAGGCCATGTGCAAAAATAATTCTCTTTAGGAAAATTAATATAGGACTAATCCCAATGGAATAGAGATGAAATATGTCCCAAATGTTGATAACTTTCCCCAAGTGCAGTGGCCCTCCATTGCCCTTGATATCAACCACTATTCCTCCTATTAGCCTCTACCGTCTTGTCCAGGATTTTGGAATTTGCTGCAATGTCTCACGGAGCTCTCAAGGTTTTAAGGAAATGGCTCATGTGGTTGTGGATGCTAGTAAGTTCCACCTCCAAAGTTTAGATAACTATGTAGAGCAGGGGGTGGAGAACATCCAAAATCACCCATCACACATCTCACCAAAGAGAAGCAATTCCAGCTAGGGTGAGTGAATTAAATGTTTGATCATATACAGCTGGCTAATTTTTAAGTTGATAATTTTATTAATGCAAATGCTGTTATAAATATCCAAGTGACCTTTTACAACAAAAGCTTTCCCATTGCTGGACCTCCCCATCCCCAAGGCTAGCTGATCATTCTCCACTCAAGTCCCGAGAACCAGAGTCATGCAGAGGCGAGCCGGGTGCAGGAACTGCTGCAAGAAGGAGATTTTGCTGTTTCTGTGGTTGCTCAGCTGGGAAGGGGATATTACAAAGATGGCTTTGATGAATGTGTGGTTTTTGTCATCCCCCAAGGAAACGGGATGGTGACTTGAGTTAGACCCTCCTATCATGAGCATAATAGATAACCCGCTGTAAGATGAGATGATGAGCACTGGTATAAAGGTTACAATGCATCCCACAAGGGGAAATTCTGACTAGAAGGGCCATATTAAGTAATGATTTTAGATGTACGTGACTGACTATACTGTGGAGGCGTCCCGGTGGTGTAATGGTTACGAGTTGAACTTCGGTCCTCAGAATCGGCAGTTCAAAACCCCCAGCAGCTCCAGAGGAGAAGGAGTGTGCTTTCTACTTCCATAAACAGTTACCGCCTTGGGAATCCATCGGGGTCACTATGAGTCAGCACTGAGTAGAGAGTTTAACTACAATGTGGAGAGAGATTGATGAACTAGGTAACCAGATGGAAACTGGTTGAGAGGCTGCCGGCATAGACTTGGCTAGTGGTGGTTGGTATAAACAAAAATCAGAGGAAAATAATCAGAATGTAAAAAAGCTGGATGAACATATCGTAGAGGATCTTCAGGTAACTAGTTTCAGCATCTATGAGATAGGAACAATTGAAGGTGACCATGCTTGTGGAGGAAAATCATGAATAGTTCTCACATGAAGATGTTGAGTAGGTAGTGGATATATGAAAGTAGAACCTAAGTCTAGATACGCCCAGGTGTGGGTGTTATGTTTTAGAATGGCATATTAACTCTTTTATCTACAGACTATATCATGGTGAGTTAGAAGTGTTGAGTGAAGAAGTGTGAGTGACATTTAAATAATTTCTATGCAGGGTCTACCCTAAGAGAAACCTTGACATAGAGTGACTGACACATTGACATTCTGGCAGATGTTGTCTCCCAAAACATGTTGGTTCTTTTTTCAGTTTCAAGAACTAAAGTTACATTCCTGAATTTTGACGAAAGTGTATTTTGCTCTGTTTCTGTTACTGTAGATCGATCGTACTAAAAAACCAACAGTAAAATTACCAGGTGATCCTAGTATAAAATCTGAAAGTACAGACCAGGACCAGCAGTCTTCTCAGGATGGAAAAGTTGTTCCTGATCGTACCACTAAGCCCACATTCACTCCAGCACCTGCCATGTTGACGGATGAAGAAAAAGCTCGCATTCATGCAGAAACTTCTCTTCTAATGGAGAAAAGCAAACAAGAAAAAGAACTCCGAGAAAAGCAACAGGAAGAACAAAAAGAGAAACTGAGGAGGGAAGAACAAAAAGCGAAAAAGAAACAAACTGAAGAAAAGGAAATCCTAGAAAAGGAACAGAAACGAAAGGAAGAAACAGAAAAGAGAGAAAGTGAACAAACCAAGAAAGAAGAGAAAGAACCCTCAGGAAAGCGCAGCAAAGAAATGACAGGATTGAAAAGACAAAGTAAAAGTGAGCATGAGACAACCGACGCCAAGAAATCTGTGGACGACAGGGGGAAGGTGTGTCCGACCCCCGAGGCCCAGAGAAAGTCAACAGGAAATGGGCCCCAGGTACCCCTGGCTGAAGACTCGAGTCCGGGCAAGGTAAGTCCATGCAAATGGCATGTTGCGAACTAAGTGAAATAAAATTTACGTGAAAAGATAACTATGGTGCTGTTCCTTAACCAAAAGAGACATTTGAATAGACGTCTCAAGGATGAGTAATTTGTTCTGATCCCTCCGCACTTGCTCACCTGCACTCCTTTAAGGCCAGGGATGTACATTTATAAAATCATGGGAACTAGAATTGCTTTTTTTGGGGGGGGGAGGGGGGGTCATCACTGCTCTCCGGTGGTGGGAGTAGGAGGCCCAGCCCCACTGCTGGAATTGAACCTCCATCCCAGTGGGCCGCAGTCCCGCACACAACCACTACGCCACCGGGGCTCAGCCCTGGAGTTGCTTTTTGTGTCTATGGCAAACCATATATTCTAATCCTGGAGATAAAAGGCTTCATTTTTATTGCATGATATACCTATTCTTCATTTTTATGCACGATATACTTATCAGAAGACCCAAAGTTAATAGTTTCTCTCACAATATGGAAGGGTTAAATGCCAAAGAATTTTACGATGGAATTTGTGTCTGTTCAGAACATGGCCCAAATCCATGACAGCTAAACAGCCCATTGTTTTCTTTGAGTATAATGATTTTGAAGGGTTTACTTCTATATCATTTTGTCTCATTTTTATAATGCCTGTAATGTTGGTAATAAACCATTCTCATTCCTTTATTCAGTTATAAACTAAGAAATTTGTTTGTTTGGTGGGCATCACTGCAAGAAATTTGTTTTTAAACTCACTACTTTCTAGTCACTTCTGACTCATAGCCACCCTGTACAAGAACTGCCCCTGTGATGTACAAATGTATGCATTGTTATAAGAGCTGTAAGAGCCCCCAGTTGAATGAGTTTAAAAAAAAGAATAACTTTCCCTGTGGGTTTCTGAGACTATAAATCTTTCTGAGAGTAGAATGCCTTATTTTTCTCTTATAGAGAAGCTGGTGGTTCCAAACTGCTAATCTCCTATTTAGTAACCCAATATTTAATTCACTGTGTTACCAGGGCTTCAGATTTTGGTTAAAAATCAAAACTGATTCCCATAGTTTAGGCGGTTATCTTTGTGTTGTTCTAAGGTTTTATTATTAGGGGATTCTTCATTTCATTTTATAGTTCACAATATATTTTTTCTTTTGAGTTCTTAATAATTTTTAATAGGATCCATTATAGCCCTGTTTATTTATGTGTAAATGGAAATATAGCTGTTGATAGTATAAGGGTGACTTCTGATGGTGGTTAAATACCAGCCCTACAACATGCCCATTTCTGTATTTCGCTTGCAACAGTTCAGCCATATAACAAACACCAGCAATTCACTGATGTTACATTGAACCAGGGGATACTTACCTGTGAATTTAACTATTAAAATTGTAGTTCCCATGAGAAAAACTGAAGTACTCGAAATTGGGAGCATAAAATCCACTAAAATCTAAAATCTCTCCACTTCCTTCATGGGAGAGTTGTGAACACTTGTTTTAAGAGATAGCAGGAGAGGGAGAAAGAGACCAGACTTCATCCTAGGGCACCAAGATGTGAATACAGCATACTGGCATGAAGCAGGGAACCAATCCCAACTACATGGACAAACCTCTCCCTTCCCAGGAGGATGCACTACAGAGGACAGCACTGAAGCTATACCTCTAGGAGAGGGCATGTCTGATCAGAGCACAGGAACAAATGAATATAGGAGAGAGAGTGGAATACATCCTGGCCCACCAAGCCCTAAGCCCTGAAGATGATATTCCTGCTCAGGAAGGCCCATAGGGCTGGCCCCACTGACCCGGCCTGCAGGTCACTCAGTGTGATGCCCCGATCCGGAGGCCTGGAAACGAAGATGGGCAGGGGATGCAGAGAATGGAGATAAGACAGGGTCTGATCAAGTCTCGTTTATTGGAGCAAAACTCAGGTATAAATAGCCAATGGTGAGGAGTAAAGGTCACAGTTTATGCTAATGAGGTAAAGTCAACAGAGGGCCAATCCTGGATGCGTGCCAAATAAGGGGTAAAAGGGGCTGTAGTCCTCAAGGAGGTCCATATGCTAATAAGGGTATACAGGAGTGAAGCGGGCAACTTATTGCAACCAATCACAAAGCTGCAATATGATCTAATGGACTAAAGGTTTACAACATACGTAAGCACTTATAAAATAATACAAAGAGGTAGAGTGACTAAAATGTAACATAAGCAGAGCAAGCTATATAGTTTATACAAAAAGGTAAAATATAAACTAAACATAAATGCCAGGAACTGATACAGGAAAGTGCTGTGTGTGTCACAGCATGAGAGCATGGCAACGTGCGTCAGTGCAGGAGAGCGATAGCCGGCTCCTCACACCCCACTACGAAACAAGACGTCTATCAGAGGTGGCCGGCCTCTGATATACTCACAGCAAGGGTTCAAAAAGCAGTTGTGCAGCGATAATTATTATTTATTATAATAATGATATAGAGATCATGGCAGAGAGAGAAAGAAACAATAAGAGTCAGACATATATAACATCAGGGTAACATGCTCACCTCTGCTCCATATGGCGGTCCGCGTGAAGAGGGAGAGGGAGGAAGTTACACGATGAGGGAGAGGAGCCGAGAGCGTCCGGCGCTCAGGGACAGCAGAGCTTTTCTCCTGGTCCTGGGTGACATCATAGATTCATCCCTCACCTGCCGGGGGCAGCCCCGCTGGTACCAGAAGCCAGGCATAGGTCTGGATGCCATCAATGATGCCATGCTGCTGGAATCCTGTGTCTACCTCCTGCTGAAACCCTACTGCCGGGGGCAGCCCTACTACGTGAACCTGCTGGAGCTCTTCCTGGAGAGCTCCTATCAGACTGAGGTGAGGCAGAACCTGGACATCATCACTGCTCCCCAGGGCAACATGGATCTCGGCAAGTTCACTCCAAAGAATTACAATTCCATTGTCAAGTACAAGACCACATTCTATTCCTTTTAGCACCCTCTCGCTGCTGCTATGTCCATGGCAGGCATTGATGGGGAGAAAGAGCACCCCAATGTCAAACGGATCCTGCTGGAGATGGGCGAGCACTTCCAGATGCAGGATGATTCCTGGACCTCTTTGGTGACCCCAGTGTGACGGGCAAGGTTGGCACTGACATCCAGGACAGTGAATGCAGGTGGCTGGTGATTCAGTGTCTGCAACGGGTCTCCTGGAGCAGTGCCGGGTCCTGCAGGAGAATGGCGGGCAGAAGGAGGCCGAGAAGATGGCATGGGTGAAGGCCCTGGATGAAGAGCTGGAGCTGCCGGCCATGTTCCAGCAGGATGAGGAGGCCGGCTTCGCCAGCCTCACAGGCCTCATGGAGCAGTGCGCCGTGCCCTGCGGCTAGTGCACAAGATCTACAAGCAGCAAAAGTTACTTGGATCCGGGAGGGCAGAGATCAATAAATTGTTTACCCTTATTAACAAAAAACTAGTGTTCAAAGGAGGCCCCAGTAAGTGGACATTCCCTGGGCACATGGCCATATATTGGGAGTCTGGTAGTCCACTTTGGTTTTTGTCCTTCTCCTCTCCCCCTCTGATTCATCTGTTTCTCAATTATTCTTGAGAATGTTAAAAAATTTCAAGTGGGTTTTATACCTTTAATTGAAAGTACTTGTTAAATTGATGGTAACATGAAATGAGACATTCAGAAATCTTATTTTCTCTTGTGTTCTTAGTCCAATGGAGAGAGGTTTTTTTGTTGTTGTTAACTAGTGATATATTTTTATTAGAAAAATTATAGTCTTCTTTTACTTAAGAAATTTTAACAATTTTCCAGCTGGTTAAGATTAAAGGACAAGAAAGTGGAATTCTAAAGCCAGGAACTTTTAGCGAGAATTCAGAGGATTCTGACAGAAATAAAGTAAGTAGTCCATTGTAGTTGGAGAAAGACATGGATCAGTAACTGCACGGTTATCTTAACCATATTGGCATTCTCCGTCTTGAGTTAGGCTCTCTGAAGGAGATTGTTGCTATCTTTGGTAGCCATTTTAGTTTGTGTGTGCTCAATCCATTGGCCTGCTAAGGGAATAGAAGTTTGTCTTCCTTACTTAAAGCTCAACAATTAGGGCTGAGCCCCGGTGGCGTAGTGGTTGTGCGCGGGACTGCGGCCCACTGGGATGGAGGTTCGATTCCAGCAGTGGGGCTGGGCCTCCTACTCCCACCACCGGAGAGCAGTGATGCCCCCCCCCCCCCAAAAAAAAAAAAAAAAAACTCAACAATTGTCTCTTCTATTCCTTTTAGAAAGTAGAGAGTTTCTTAGAGCTTTTTTGTTGTTGTTTTTTGTGTTGTTGGTTTTTTTTGGCGGGGGGGGGGGGCGGCGCATCACTGCCCTCTGGTAGTGGGAGTCGGAGGCCCAGCCTTGCTCCTGGAGAGCTGCTGCTGGATTGGAATCTCCAACTCAGTGGGCCGCAGTCCTGCACACAACCACTACGCCACCGGGGCTCAACCCCTTAGGGCTTTTTAAAGACATCTTTGCCTTTATTCTTACTTAAGAAGTTTGTTGAGACAACATTTACGAACTTTAGTATTCACCCATTTTGACTGCCTTGTTCACCCATCGACAGAGTTGTGAACTGTGATAGCAACCAACTTTAGAACATTCTTCACCCAAGGAAGATACTTATTCTCCATTTCTATCCCAGAACTCACCTTTTCTGGCCATTTTCTATTGGTGGAATGATATAATATGTGGTCTGTTTTATTTTGCATAATAATTTTGAGACTAAAGAATACTGTATAGCATGCTGAGCCCCGGTGGTATAAGTGGTTGGTTGAGGGACTGCGCCCCACAGACTTGGCGGTTCAAATCTGGCGGTAGCTCTCAAGAGCAGCACTGGGTAGCTCCCACGACCACCAGAGGCAGTGATGCCCCGCCCAAAAAAAAGAAAGAAAGAAAGAAAGAAAAAAGAATACTGTATAGCATTCCATTATATGGTTAATATCTTTTATTTACCTGTTGATGAGTATTTGGATTGCACCTGCTTTGGGCCCATTATGAAAAATGCTGCTATGAGTATTCCTTAAAACTGCCAAACATTCTCCAAAGTACCTACCCAGGAGATATTCCCACTGATCAATAGTTATTTTCTGTTTGTTTTATTTTTTTAATTTGGAATTTTTACCCATTTCACTGGATATAAAGTGGCATTTCAGTATGGTGTTTTTATTGTTGTTGAAAATATATACAGCTGAAAACATATACGGCACTGGGTAACACCCACTACCACCAGAGGCAGTGATGCCCTCCCGCCCCCCCAAAAAAGAAAATATATACAGCTGAATATACCACTTCACTAGCTTCCACATGTACATTGAATTAGGCAACTACTCTCACCATCTTTTTCTGAATTGTTTCTCCTCTACTGACACAAACTGAGTATCCTTTTAATTTTTCAAGTTCTTATTAATTTGACTCCACATAGGTAGTTCTTAAAAGAGCATACTACTTGACAAAGTTTTTACTTGTTAAGCTATTTGATTTAAGATGACTTCAGAGAATATTGTTCTGTTTAAGATTTAAAGGTTATATTAGGGCAATAATTTCCAGGGTTTACTCACTGTCATGAGTGTAGAAAGTCTGAAGTGTGAACGTTTGGGACTCTATTCTGCATTTTTCTCTGTTTGATCAGGATTCCTCTAGAATCCTGGATCAAAATGTTTCGTCATGGTAGCTGGACATCATCCATTTCTTTTGGCCTCGTGGCAAAGGAAGCAGTTGTTCATGGTCATCGTGTTTGAATTTGCTTTTCTTTAATGACTGCTAATATTTTTATATGTTTATAGAATATATGTACATCTTTTGCTTGTTTTTTTAATTGGGCTATACTGTTGTTAAATGATATGAGTGTTCTCCAGGAGCAAGGTTGGGCTTCCTACTTGCACCAGGGCAGTGATGCCACACACACAAAATGATATGAGTCTTGTATAAATTTCCAGATTCCACTAATTTTTCTGAAATATTTTTAGGAAATACTTTGTCCCAGACTATGGCTCATTTTAAAAGTTTGAAGTGAGGGCTGAGCCCCTGTGGCGTAGTAGTTGAGTGCAGGACTGTAGCCCATTGGCTTGGCGGTTCAAATCCAGCAGCAGTAAGGCAGGGCCTCCTACTCTCACCAGAGGGCAGTGATGCCCCCCCCCAAAAAAAAAAAATTGGGCTGAGCCCCGGTGGTATAGTGGTTGTTCACGGGACTGCGACCCACAGGGTTGGAGGTTCAAATCCAGCAGCAAGGCTGGGCCTCCTACTCCCACCACCAGAGGGCAGTGATGCCCCAAAAACAAAAGCAAAAAAACAAACAAAAAAATTGAAAAGGGCCTGAGTCCCAGTGACATAGTGGTTGTGTGCGGGACTGTGACCCACTGGCTTAGCGGTTCAAATCCAGCAGCAACTCTCCAAGAGCAAGGCTGGGCCTCCTACTCCCACCAGGGCAGTGATGCAGGGAAGGAAAAAAAAAAAAAAGGAAGGCAAGTTAACTGTTAAGCAGAATATAAAAAAAATCTATTCAGGGCAGTGAAGACCAAGTTATTGACTTACTGATACAAGTAACTTTAAATAGACTGTGGCAAAATTAATTGAAAATCAGAAATCCTTTTTTTTTTTTTTTTTTTTAACTAGACTCAGCGAGAGCCTTTGACAAGAGCACGGAGTGAAGAAATGGGGCGGATTGTGCCAGGCTTACCTTCAGGCTGGGCCAAGGTATGTGAGCAGTTGTCCTTAGAAGCAAAAATAATTGCTTTGGGATTATAGAAATGATACTACCATTTTATTCAAATTATTTTAACCCACAAATTTAGCAGTAGAATAATATTGAGTGATTTCTTTGCGTACATTATGGTTATTTTTGTTTGTTTTTCTTTTTTGTCTAAGTTTCTTGACTCAGTTACTGGAACCTTTCGTTATTATCATTCACCCACCAACACTGTTCATATGTACCCACCGGAAATGGCTCCCTCCTCGGCGCCTGCTTCCACCCCTCCAACTCACAAAGCCAAGCCGCAGGCTCCTGCGGAGCGGGAGCGGGAACCTTCCAAACTGAAGCGCTCCTACTCCTCCCCAGATATAGCCCAGGCCATCCAGGAGGAAGAGAGGAAGAAACTAACGGTCACGCCGACAGTTAATCGGGAAAACAAGTAAGTTTATCTCACTCCAAGAGCTAACTTAGTCAGTTAGGTTTAAAATGACTCAAACCAGCTCTCTAACCAGGGAGTTCAAAAGGTCAGCCATTGAGGAATAAAGAATGAAGAAAATGTCCTTGGGTTTTTTTCCCCAAGTGCTAACTTAAATATCTTATTTCCTAAAACAGCCCAGTTGTAGACTTTGATCATCAGACCCAAATAGCCTCAGTCTCCTGTGATACCTGTACCACAGTAACACATTTTTCTGATTCCTTGTTTTACAATTCTTATTGAATTCAAGTTTTTAGTAGTGCTAAACTTCCTAGGATTCATTCAATGATTTTGAAAGGACCTTCCCTATTCAGAAGTCCAAAAATGCCCCTCAGGGATTTACAAGACCCGGGGACCCACAGAAGCGGGTGGAGGGTTTGCCCTACTGGAAGGCCCAAGAATAAAACCAGTGTTAACCAAAAACTGCTTGCTTTGTAAGGCCCAGTTGCCATTATCGAGTTAGCTCAATAGTTACAACTATTGAGAGAATTATTGGGGTACAAGTACTAGAATTTGCGGCTTTTTGAACGGTGAACCCTAATTTCAGGTGCTTCACATTTTAAGACATCTTTACTTTTGTTCGCTCCCTCAGGCCAATCTGCTATCCCAAAGCTGAGATCTCCAGACTTTCTGCTTCTCAAATCCGGAATCTCAACCCAGTTTTTGGAGGTTCTGGACCAGCTCTCACTGGGCTACGTAATTTAGGGAATACATGTTATATGAATTCAATATTGCAGTGCCTGTGTAATGCTCCACATTTGGCTGATTACTTCAATAGAAACTTGTATCAGGATGATATCAACAGGTAAAGAAATGCTGTAGCCTTTACAACACATTGTTACTCAGATGATGTCAACCACACTCACCTGTCACCCAGCGCCAGAGAAGTCATATTTGTAAATGAGACAATATCTTTGTTCTGACAAAAGATGTCAAGAAAAATCTTAGCTGATGGGCAAAGGCGGATGAGGAAAGAACTGTGCAAGTAGGCAGAGGCCGTAGAGTCATGAGCAGGAAGGAGCAGTGCCAGCAGGGTGGAGGTGTGTAATACCAAAGTCAGTCCCCACTGAGCTTTGCAATAAAACCAAGTAAGCATGTTAATGTAGGGTGACAGAATGTGAACAATTGGACATCAAGAACTCAATTGTCTTTCTTGTTTTTGTGATTTAAATTTCATTTGTCAAGGTCGAATTTGTTGGGGCATAAAGGTGAAGTAGCTGAAGAGTTTGGTATCATTATGAAAGCCCTGTGGACAGGACAGTATAGGTATGTCAGTCCGAAAGACTTTAAGATCACCATTGGGAAGATCAATGACCAGTTTGCAGGATACAGCCAGCAAGATTCACAAGAACTACTTCTGTTCCTAATGGATGGTCTCCACGAAGATTTAAACAAAGTAAGAAATGTGACTTTTTCTATAAGTTGCTTAGCAGACTTCCTGTTGTCTTTTCATAGCAGTATAAAGTTAGAGCTAATGATTGTTCCATGCCAGTTTATTCAAATCTAGTGACTGCCGAGATATAGAACTGGGAAACAATTTTAGATCTCATAGGTGTGCACATCTGCATCTAAGACAAACCCACCTGTCTGCGTATAACCATAATTTCCTGCTATACACAGAGACACATGTATGGTTCACATTGACTTTGGCAGCTTTTGAAATAAAAATATGTTAAGAATGTCAAGTTTCAGTGATGCCCCCCCCCCAAAAAAAAAAAAAGAATGTCAAGTTTCTCTTTCAAGAAAAGTGAGTTGTTTCACCCATTTTAGAAGTGACTTAACCGTGGAAGTGTAAGATCTGTGAATACTAGAATAAGAACGCACGGGTTAAAGCAAGAACTCATACTTGACCACATAGGCGAAGAGGAAAGTTGTTGCATAGAGGCTCTGAGTTTACGTCCATGGCTATAGAATAATTTGGAAAGGATATCAGCGGGGCGGTATACAGCATGAAGAATACATGCACACTGGATTATACAAATTTAAGTTGTGGAATTGGAGAATGTTCTCTTGTATATCTTTTGACTACAATTAGAAAAAAATAATAATTATGAGTACTAATGACAAGAAGGAAGAAGAAAAATATTCTAGAGCTGAATATGATGACAATTGTACAACTCTTCTTGATATGTTTGAATTGTGTGACATGGATTAAGTGCTAATGAAACTTTTTTTAAGTGAGTTGTTTCTTGGGAGAGTGGTTTTGTTTGGGTTTAGGGATAAGATTGTTTTCTTCATAGCATCTAATGAGCTTAGAACACCCTTGGTGAGAGCTGAGTGTTCTTAGCTCTGCAGCGTGTTTGTATTTAATTTTCTTCTTCCATTTTATATTTAATATTGCCTCTGAGATGTTAATTAGGAGTTTTCATGCTCTTATTTTCAGGCTGATAACCGGAAGAGACATAAAGAAGAAAATAATGATCATCTGGATGACTTCAAAGCTGCCGAGCATGCTTGGCAGAAGCACAAGCAGCTCAATGAGTCCATTATCGTCGCCCTTTTCCAGGGTCAGTTCAAGTCCACAGTCCAGTGCCTCACCTGTCATAAAAAGTCCCGGACATTCGAGGCGTTCATGTATTTGTCTCTGCCACTTGCGTCTACAAGCAAGTGTTCGCTGCAGGTGAGTGGAGATGGAGAGAAAAGCCTGTGGGAGATGAAAGTACTGCTGGGGCATGTCCAGACGTGTACTTGACTCAGCTGTGTAACCACGTCTTTACCTCTAGAAATGCCACAGGCAAAAGCCATATATAAATTCTTTTATCTTAAGTCAATATAAATTAGAGAGAATGAAAAATTTTCGGGCTGAGCACCAGTGGCGTAGTGGTTGTGCGCGGGACTGCGGCCCACTGGGACGGAGGTTCAATTCCAGCAGTGGGGCTGGGCCTCCTCCTACTCCCACCACCGGAGAGCAGTGATGC
>PVJH01006729.1:0-99144 GCA_004026705.1 Nesogale talazaci
TCTTGATTATTCCCCCCTTGCAGGAAAACATCTGAGATCCTGTACTTCTTTCCAGAATTCTGCACATTTGCATTTGCTTGATTATAGTGACCTGGAGCACGGGCTCAGAGGTAAAAGTTTCTGGCCGGAATCTTCACTCTGTTCCTAGGTAGCTGTGTGGCTTTGGACAAATGACTTAACCTCTCTGTGCTCCAGCTTCTACATTTTAAAGTAGGGATTGTAGTATTGGTAAATCTTTATAGGATTGTTGGAATAATTAAATAGGTAAATACTTGTTCTTGGGCACATGGGATGTGGTATAAGTAGTATTATTAACAGAAGGCAGTTTCCTCAAACTCCTTCCTGTTGAAGTGAAGGCATGGTGAGGCAGACTGCATCCACATGGCTTACTTTGTTTTCTTTTTCTTCAGTAAACCAATTTTATTTACACAATGCTCATTTTGTCATTAGGTAAATAAAATCATTTTATGAAGAAAATTAGTAAACAAAAAGCAGCTGATTGAACTGCACTCAGGCGTCACAGCAAAAACAGACAAGGACTGTCTAGCTATTTGAAAATGGCTTTCCCTAGAAAGAGATTTTGCCCTCAGTGACTTAATTACAACCTTATAAGCCACCACAGAAAGTTTAAAACACCTATGAATAAATTTTAAATGCACTTTTTAAAGTCTCCACATGCAGAACTTTTCTAGTTTACACATTGGTAAACTTCAAACCCATTGTTTTAAAATGCTGTAGCTAAATAGTGCACTTAAATAATAACCCATAAAACAAAAATAACTTAAGCATACATTATCAGTATACTTAGTGCTTTGGGACTATATGTCCTCGAGGGTAGAACTGAAGTTGCCTCCAGTTAGGCTCAAGAAGAACACAATGTATTGTATTCCTCAATGTATTATATCAAGACTTGATTTGTAGGCAAATTTTAAATATTCTTTAATATTAACAAAACCTTAAAGATGTCTGCAGGTAGTGCTAAGTAGTATAAACCTAAGTGGGCAATAAATGCTAATTTAGAGAAGTATTTATAGCTGACAGCAATCTATAGCCACTCACATTTTATTTTAGAATAAGTAGGTAGCTGTGCAAATTAAAAATAAGAGAGTATAGCATTCTTGCAATAGCTAACATGTTTGTAAAGTGTTGAGATGTTTCCATGGTGTAATTATCCCGATAGTCAGATGTTTTGTTTTAGTTTTTGAGCTTTCTCTAGTTTTTAATAATTCACAGATAGACCCAGCACAAATTAGGTAGGTCAAAATGAGTCATCTTTTTATACTGTTGAAAGTCCACTAAACATTCTTAAGTAAAAAATGATTACTTTTTAAAAATCTCAAGCATTAAATAAGTTGTACACTAGAAGAACAAAAAAATCACTGCAACTATTGAATGTATTTGACTGGCAAATATCAGATGGTGAAATATTAATTTTAAAGCAATAACCTCATCCAGCAAGGCTTGTTTTTGAGGAAATCTAGCTGATTGTTCTTGCACCAAAAATGATCATTGAGAGCATGGATCAGATGTGTGGCTTATGAAGTAAAAAGTCATTTTCAAAGTAGCATTCTATCATATGAATACAATACATGGTATTCTTTTTGAGCCTAACTGGAGGCAACTTCAGTTCTACTCTGGGGAATTTCTAGTCCCCAAACACTTCACTGAACACAAATATAAAAACTGCAGATACATAAGCGGAGCCGTGGTGAAGTAACTTTACACAGGAAAGGAATAGATGTGCGAACGGCATTGCAGGAAAATCTCCATATTAAGCAGTACTTTTGAAATGGAGTCGAGCAAGGGTTTCAAAAGCACACAGTGATGGGGACAGGTCGGGTCATCGCATTTCAGAAACTTGGTCATATTTTAAAAAGACTTACACTGTTAAGTCTTTGTGAATTTTTGCTTTCAATAATTTCATTTATACATATATAAAGACCCACGTAAAAGTGGTTTGCCTTGTATACAGGCCAGTGAGATGCATTCTTAAAATACATTTATGCTAAGTACACATGTATTTTATTTTTTTCCTCAGCCCCCCCTTTCACATGTATTTTAAAAAGACATATATATTAAGTATATGATCTTTGTGGAAAGTGACATACCGTTCACTCAGACAACTGGGAGCAGCAATTCTATTGGATCAATTTGGCATCTACCCTAATGAAGTAAGAATCATAACACAGACAGACCTGTGCTCTCTCGAGTTCATCGTTGCTCTGTTCTCAATAGCGAGAAGTTGAAAACAGCCCAAATGCCCATGAATAGAAGAATGGATAAAGAAACATTGGTAATGCACACAATGGAATATTAAGCATTGCTAAAAAACAACAAAGAAACCACAAAACACCTGAAGGCATGGATGGACCTGGAGAACATTATGCTGAGTGAAATTAGTCAAGTGAAAAAGACAAATATTGTCAGAGACTACTTTTATAAGGATAAAAACGAAGCCAAAGACTTACAGACCAAAGTGAGCAGACTTTGCAAGTTCCCTAAGGAGGAAGGGCAAGGGCGGAAAGATTAAGCAATAGATGAGAAGGTTAACTGGTTGGGACTCGGGTGAAAGGGAGCATGGTGGTCTGTAAGACAGAGAAGAGAAATCGGGGGAGGAAGGGAGTGGGATACAATATGGAATGAGACGGTGAGTAGTTTGAACTGCTAAATGCAGAGTTGATAGTCTGGAAAGTAAGTCCCTTCACTTAATTCACAATAGAAATTAATTAAAAATAACCATATATCATAAAGATCAAATCTCATATTTGGTTCCCAATATGAACTAATGAATATCAGCACTCTATAAGTTATCAATGCAATGTTAATCCACACATAAACAAAGGAAGACTAGCACCCTAGTGAATACGCATATTAACAAGAGGGTCATCTGTATGACTTTGTTTTAGGACTTAGGTTCATTGTAGGGTTAAGACTGGGCTATTTGGGTTCTAGAACCTTGAAAGTAGCACCCACCTACCAACAAAAGTGAGAACGGCAAATTCGAATTCCTATGCTGTGGGAATTTTTTTTTAATGGGAATTTTTTTAAGGAAACATTTTTTGCTGTCCATTTGAAAGAATTCGGTGTCTAGGGATTTAAAAAGTCTAGATGGAAAAAATGTAAATACTGACACAAAGCATGTATTTATATATTGTCATTACAACTGTATGAACCCCCAATAAAATGACTATTTACAAAACCTCGATGGGCTAATAACTTGCCTATTGAACCACAGAAGGTGTCACCTCAATTTCTCTTGGTATTTTCTATCAGACGGGAATCACATTAGAAACTGATTACATCATGTTCTAAGGAGGGGAGAAAAATTACAGCCAATGAAAATAAGACGTTAAGTACCCATTTCTCACAAAGCATGTAATTCAAGGCTAGTGATTATTTGAAGCACCAGCCTACCTTCTAGAAATACTTTCTTCCACTTGTTGGCCACCAACTGAAAAATTCTTCCATTAAAGTAGTTTCCTAAGATGCTTTTGTTTTCAAATGGAGATGGTCCTCTCCGAAGGAACTTATTAACCTGGTGCCAGTAGCAAGAATCCGTCCTCCACACTGGTTTAGCATTCACTGTTGGTTATTCACAGGTTTCTTATGAATGCCAATTAGTTTTAATGTACAAGCAGGAAATGAGGAGCTTTCAGGACCCGTCAGACAGTTATTAAAGACTACATTATAGTATAGTTCCCCCCCCCCAACAAAGTGTTATTCGTGATATCTTAAAGGGAAAACAAAAATCCAGCAATCTTAGCGATCTTAGTGAGCTGTACAACGTCCCATCCAAGCATCGAGTACAACAGGTGGCCATACCTGAATTCACCAATCGGGAAACGCTGCCAGGGTAAAGCCTGGGTGTGTCTGCTCTGCAGGATACCTGCCGCTGACCGATGCTGTCACTCTAACAGCACCAGGGCAAGGAGGCGAGCTTGCCGTATTTGGTGCTTTGATCCGAGGGAGAGGAGTTGCTCTGGAAAGCACCTTTCAGGAACTTGGGGACCGCACAACGCAAACGCAAAAAGGGCCCTGGCACACCGGCGTTCCCAGGGGTGTCCAGAAGAGCGGCACCGGGCGCCGAACGCAGCTCGCAGCGCGGCTCCCTCGGTGGAGAAACAGAACCCTGGCCCGAGAGCGCCGTCTCGGCACGGACACGGGCGCCGCCGCGCCGCCAGCCACGGCGCATCGCGAGCGAGCGCCCTCGACGCCAGGAAGGACGGCCGCGGAGACTCGCAAGATCGCAGCCCCCTGGCCGGACACACGCCCCGGCACGGTCTGATGTCACCCGACGGGCTTTTTGCGGCAGCGGGCAGGAAAAAGAGACGGGCCTACGGAGCGAAGCATCGAGACCCGGGCCCAGAAAAGGCCAACGGCAAATTGCCAAAGCTTCTCTCGGGGCGCACCTGCCGAAGGCAACCCAGATTCCCGTCCCCCGCGGCCGAGGAGAAAAAGGTCAAACCTACCAGGCGGACGACCCCCGGGGGTATTTCCCGTCTCGGTCGAGAAAAGAAACGCGCCCCGGGCGCAGGTAGGCCCGACCGCCGGCGGCGAGGCGCTCCGGAGGCGCCCGTGGGTGTCCGGCCGGGAGCCGCGGGCACTGTGCGCCCTGCGCCGCCGGAATGGATGTCACGCGCCGCGTCCAGGCCCCGCCCCGGCCCCGCCCCGGGAGGCGGGATCGCAGCCCGGAGCCCCGCCCCCACCCCCGTGGCCCGGGCCAGGCTCCGCCCAGCTCTGTCTGCGCTAACTCTGGCTTCTCACTTAAAAAGAAAATTTTTTTCATATCGTACCCTGTCCGATGGGTCCCTTCACTCACTTCCCTGTGGTGAAAAAGTAATAACAATTTGTAAGTTATTAAGGGTTCATGGGGGAGGCATACAGGTGAGTGGGCGGGGAAATATGGGGAGCTGGTCCTGGGGCCCTAAGCGGAGGGAGGATGCGTTGAGAGGATGTTTTGCACAACAAGTGTGCAGATGTGGCCTGCATGCAATTGATGTATGTATACATCGTGATGGGAGTTGTATAAGCCCCCAATACAATGATTCATTTTTTTTTAAAAGGGAGGGGGGAAGAGGAGCTTATACCAAGGGCTCAAGTGGAAAATATTTGGAAATGAACATAGCAACATGTGTACAAATATGCTTGACACAAATGATGTATTGAATAAGAGTCTGAAGAGCCCCCAATAAAATCACGGGGGGGGGGGCGCGGAAAGAAAAATTGCTGTAACAATCATAAAAAATATTTTTGTTCGGTTTCTTTTAATTATACACGGATTTATCTTCAACGAAGGGTTAAGATGTTGGACTTTCCATGAGCTTTGGTGGGGGGGGGGGGTATTTTCAAGGTTAAGTGAATTTGGGCACAGAAGGTGGGGAGAAAGTCCAGCACACTTAGCGGCTTCCAAAGAGTTCGTTTCTAGAGGTCTTTTGCTTGACCGAAGGTTAATGAGATGGGCTGGCACCGTGGCGGGCAACAATGGGCACAGGGACACTGGTAAGGATGGCACGGGACGTGCAGTGCCTCCTTCTGGGGGGCATAGACGGGGTCTCGAGGAAAAAACCGACTCGATGGCCAACAAACACAAGGCAAGGCTGCGCACTCAGCTGCTAAGCGAAAGGCCGGCAGTTGGAGCGCCTCAGCTATCCTCTCGGGGTGAACATGTGGCCATCTGCTTTGCTCACGTCCAGGAGACCCGATAAAAGACTACTACGCTATCCTGTGCGGGCTCTGGTGAGCGGCTAACCATCAGGTCAGCGGTTCAAACCCACCAGGAGAACGATGAGGCGGTTTGCTGCGGTAACAGTGTAAACAAGGGGCACATCTACCTTGACTATGCAGTCGTGCTGAGGAGGCGTCTATCCGGGCAGTGGTTAGTGAAGTGCGCTCAATCCGACAGAGTTGGTAGCAGCCGCTTGACCTGGGGAATTCCTGAGCGAAAGAAAAGCGTTCCTTTGCCTTTAGGGGCCGCTGTTTGCCAGCTATCCTCTCGCTGGGCCGAGGGGGGGGAGAAAAGCACAGCTCTGATGACATCAGCAGGAGGAAATGAACATCAAGTTCGCAGGCTGCGAGACCCACATCCCGCGTTTCACTCAGTCAGCCGGTTACAAGTCTGAGTGCGCTTCCTGGGCGGCTTACAGGGCACAGAGGACCAGCACGGAATTCCAGTTCCCCTAAGTGCTAGCTGCCTCCAGAGTGGGACTTGAATTGAAGGTAAGGAATACCTTCCTTTGAGCGTCTCATGCCTCTGCTATTTCTTTTACCGCCCATGATAAAACTTGGAAGAACACGTTGTCGGCACCGCCATGGCATTTGCCTGAGCCTGGTCTTGACCCAGCAAGAAGGAAAGTTAAAAGAAAAAAAAGCAAAAATCAGGGCGGCTCCAGCACTGCCTTTGGTGTGGACCAGCAGGTGTGGATCCGCAAACGGAGACATGGCGTGTGTGATTTAGGAAAGCGACAGGACAGAATCTTCAGGAAAATAGAATTCTCATTAGACCAGAGGCTGCTCGTGTTCCCAAGAACCCGTCAATTGACCTTGGGGATACTTGAAGGGCAGGTCCCATGAAAATTCCCCGAAAGACAGGTGATACATGCTCTTGCTATAACGTTTGAGAAATTCGGACAGCATAGAAATGGAAGAAAAAAATGCGTTTGGATCAACTCGGTGGCCATAGGTTTGGTTTCGGTTTTTAGCGACATCGGCTGGATATTCCTTGCCATGGATCTTTCAGGTCTTCATGTTCGCCTTCCTTTTGGAAATGGTTTTTCGGATATCTAAAAATAGCCAAGCCATGCCCAGTGAATCTATCTATACCTCAAGTCCTTGGGACATGAATGGTAGGACAGTGGGAGCAACATCTAATTCGAACACCTTTTCGTGTAGAGAAGACAGCGGGTATGTGGAACCACAGACCGGTAATTTGCAGCTTCCTACACTGCACGCACGATGTGCACCAGAGCGCTGCTCAGAGAGAGAATCCACTCCTGGGGCAGAGGGTTTGCTTTGTGGTTTGAGTCAGGTCTGAACAACTTTGCCTGTTAACAAGCTTCCCTTCCAGGGCCTGTGAGAGACAGCCCTGCCCAAGGCTAGTCTTAGGAAATGAAGGCTATCACTCACAAACAACCCTGGTGGCATATCATTGTCATCGGGTTGGCAGATGTTCCCAAAGACTAAACTTGTGTGTTGCCTTATTTCTAAAGTATGCACCAGAAATCCAGGATCGATTTCTGTCATTCGGCCTGCGAACTTGGCCCGACTACCACGCCTGAGTCACATCGGACTCCTCCTTCCTTCTAGACGCACTTCCTGGGGGGACATTTTGATTTGAGAGAAATCAGGGTAAATTTCCCTCCAATAAAAATTTCCCTCCACACCTCCTGGAGGGTAACATACAAACTTGTGTTGAGATGAACCCTATGAACCCTTCTAAGCTGTTGATATTTGAAGGAAGGAGTCTTATAGAAACTTTTTTTTTTTTTTTTTTGCACTTTCATTAAAGCCTGATACCGGGTACAGAGGCTACTGCCAGGGGTGGGGGAAGGGCCCGGAAGTTGGGATGTGTTCTGTTCCTTACTCTCTCCAACTCCCCGTGTCCAACTCTTCTGTCTCTCCTGAGCTGGCTGTGACATCTCGAGGGCACCAGTTCGGAGGAACTTCGCAAGATGGATTTTCGCAGAAAGCTTGTGAAGATTGACACGTCTCTGGGAGCCAAAGAGGTGGAGGCTCTGAAGTTTCTCTGCCGAGACATGCTCCCCTACAAGAAGCTGGAGAAGGCCGGCTCGGCTCTGGACATTTTTGAGCAGCTCCTGGTGGAGGAGCAGTTCACGGAGAAAGAGCCTGCCCTCCTGGTGGAGCTTCTCTGCCTTATCAGGCAGAAGTCCCTGCTGCAGCACATTCACCACTTCTGTTCGGATCCAGCGTGCTCCACCCCAAGGAGGGTCTCTCCGTTCAGGTACGTGGGGGGAATCTGCCACCAGAACAGGAGGGCTTTTCCTCTCTCTCTTATTTCATACCAGAGGCGCCTGGCCTTTACTCAGGCCACTGGGTTTTGAAAGGAAACTGAAATTAAGATTTTCCTGCCTGCCTCCTGTCTGATTGGCAGTCAGTGGCCCGGAACTGTTTCAGCTTCCTATGCCCATGGGGTGGGAGGCAGGGAGGGGAGGGTTGGGCCGCCGGGCTTCTTCCTTCTGGAAGCTTTTCCGAAGCTTCGCCATTCTCGAATATTCTTGTTAACGCCGTTGATTCCAACTCGTGGGACCGTGGCTTTCGATGCAGAGATGTAGCTCTCTGGAACATATTTGAGGCTTTCGGACGCAGATGGTCAAACTTGGCCCTCATAGGGCCCTGCGGTAGATTTGAGCCACCAACCTTTCAGCTGCCTCCGTTTATAGCATCCAGGGCATCTCTTCCCTTTGTGAAGTTCGCTGGAGCCTAGCAGAATCTGCTACTTCTCTTGTTTACCAGCCTCTGGAGTGAGAAAAGAGCCCTAGTGGCCCAGTAGGTTGAGGGACCATCCTAACACTGTGTTCCTTCCTCTCTCTGACACCACGGTAGAACTTCAACAGGACCCAATATAAGCCCCACCACTGAAACTTACCACAAGATCAGCAGTTCAAATCCAACAGCCATCCCCCGGGAGAAAGACACTTTCTACTTCCCTAAAGATGTACATGAGGTGCCCTGGTGGTTATGCGTTCGGCTGCAAGACACACGGTCTGCTGTTTGAAACCACCAGCAGCTTCCCTGGAGAAAGACTGAGTTTTCTACTCCTGCAAAGAGCTACTTACGGGAGTGGAAAACTCACAGGGGGTCACTGCGGCAGTGAGTCTGACCCTTTTGGTGTTTACAGGTTTGAGCTTAGGTGATATGGACAGTAGTTGACAAACAAATCTGTCAGTGGTTTCCACCTACCAACCTCTTCTTGAGAAACAGATGTGGTTGCTGGTTTCGGTTAAGGTTTGCAGACTTGCAAACTGGATGGGGGCAGTTCTACTCTGTCCTTTAGTGTGGGGGACCAGCCTCCACGCTGAACGGGTCCAATGAGTGGTTGTGTAATTGAGGGGGTAAATGAAACACATCAGATAAGGCAAAGCATGTGAGGGCTCACCTCCATATCCGCCATGGCTTCAGGAACCAGGTCCAAGCAGAGAGAGAACTTGAAATGCATTCTCCCGAGTTTATATAATCTCGGGCAAGCAAGCCACAAGAAGCCCATACATAACAGGAAGAGTTTGTATTCAAGGCAGGAGGGGACGAGCTAGGGGTATACACACAATAGAAAAGGGAGGTACTAGAGGCCTCAGCAGGACAGGAAGGTCCCTACATAACCAGATGGGCGGGTTCTAGAGTCAAGAGGACAGCCTAACCTTGGCCTCTCTGAGCTAGCTTGACTGTAGGTTCTCCAGGGGAGCGATCTAGGATCCTGAACCAAAGGGAATGGGTTCTACTTAGTGTAAGTAGACAATAGGATCAGATTGCATTTAGTGGCAGACGACCTTCAGGCAGAGAGCCTTCACACTGCTTTATATGGCTCTCCGACATAATGCCTAAGCCAGAGGAACTTTCAAGGATGTGCATTGGAAGCACAATGCATACATGACTTGGATGAGTGAAACACTAAATGCTTGGAACCATTTCCTAGAACCTGAGATATACTTGGTCAGGAGTAGAAATAATGAATTCTAAGACTGAGCCCGGGTGGCATAGTGGTTGAATGCAGGACTGTGGCCCACGGGCTTGGCGGTTCAAATCCAGCAGCAGCTCTCCCGGAGCAAGGCTGGGTAGCTCCCACGACCACCAGAAGGCAGTGATGCCAAAGAAAAAAAAATAATGAATTCTGGACACCATCTTTTAGTTCCACTCCACTCCCTGGAAGTTGGAATTGACTCAATGTCAATGGATAGTGGCCATCTGAAGCCCTTTTGCTGGTAGACAGTGGTGTTTGTGAGCAAAGCATTCAGTTCTCCTAATTGTCAGGTGGGTTCCTGCGAGTTTCAGTGGTGGGGTTTATATTGGGTCCTGTTGAAGTTCTACCATGGTGTCAGAGAGAGGAAGGAACACAGTGTTAGGATGGTGTTTCAGGTCCGCCCAATGGGAGAGACCCTGGCACTAGACTTAGAGCAGAAGGGCTGCCTCTGTGGCACCTTGTATCATTTTAATTTAAATAAACTATGAGGAAGTTTAGGGTTCTCGTTTTTCATGCTTTAAGGTGGGATTCCTCAGTCAGAAGTCACAGGGTTGGGTTTCTAACAGGACTTGCTGCTTTTTTGGTGATGCTTTCGACAAGTGGGATCGTTTATTTGTCATTTTGGGTATATTTGTAGGCAAATGCTCTACGAAGTGTCAGAAGACATGGATTCGGAAATCTTACGGAACATGATCTTCCTTCTGCCAAACGTGTTTCCCAAAACGGAGATGGTGAGTGGGTGGGGCCATAGCGAGTGGAGGTTTAGGTCGGCACTGGCTTCATGGGCCCATCAGTGGGGACTGGAAAGGGTTTTCAGAAAGACATGTTAGTACTATGTGACCAGTGCTCAGAGTATGACCAGGAAAGCCCACGTTCGTTGTAAGATGGGTTGGGATTCCATCCTGGCTCCTCCTGCTAACCTCACGCACATGGTGCAAACGACTGGATTTTTCTCAATTTGTCAAACTGGAGAGCATTGTTCTTCTTCTTCTTCTTCCATTCTGTTGGATGAATGAAAGGAAGTGGTGCTCATGCAGGATCCGCATGGAGCCCTTATTTTCGCAGAGTCACCGCTCAGTCCAGAGTCTCTGAGTGGTACAATGACTAGCATGCGTGGCTGTTCTCTAGAAAGTTGGTGGTTGTAGTTCACCCAGAGACTCTTGGGAAGAAAGTCCTGGTGATCTACATTCAAAAGAAATCAGTCGTTAAAAACCCCATGGTAAACAAACAAAGAAGCAAACAAAAGGTAAAATCTTATAGAGCAATAGTTTTACTCTGACACAGCTGGGGTCTCATGGGTCAGAATCAACTGGATCGCAATTGGTTCAACTCCTCTGTCAAGGTTAACTGTTCTTGGGATCCTTTGTGTTTTATGATACAGGCATCTGTGAGCCCCGATAGGGAGTTGAGGGAGAGTGGAAAATGGCAGAGTAAGAATTGTTGCTTCATTGCCTACCTTCGCTAAGGTTTCTGAGGGAGCCCATTGTGTCTTTTTGCATGGTCTGTGCACTGTCTCCCTTTCAAAATTTCCATGGAATTAAAATGAGGCGCATACTTCTGAATGGGTTATGCAGGTACTTTTAATGAATAGCAATGTTTTTCATATTAATATAGTATTTTGCTCTGAAGATCTACTAATAATTGGAACTTGGAAACTTGAAGTATGACTCTAGGAAAATTGGAGATGGTAAAAATGAAATGGAATAAAGATTGGTATTCTAGGCTGTAGTGAGATGAAATGGGCTGGTGTTAGCCATTTTGAATCAAGATGTCACATTGTTTACTGTGGTGGGTGTGGCCGTTACATAATCTCTGGGCCACTTGTGGAGGGGTGGAGTCTAGCCTGGCAACCAGATCACAGTTGATGACCTTATTTGGAGATGTGAAAGAGATCAACAGCTCACTGGAGGTCAGATACACACTCTGCTTCCACTCACTCTGCTTTGTCTTCCTCCTGACAAGACACATGGAACTACACTAGTGCCTTGGAGTTAGAGGAGCCACGTGGAGACTCACGCTAGCACTCAGATACTTCCCCTGCCACTGCATCCACAAGACTTTCCACCCATTGGCTTGTGATCTTCCTGCACTCAGCGCTATAGCATGTGTTGCATGAGTGTGAAGAGGAATTTACAGACTGGTATCGAACATATGTGCTAATATTGAATTTGTGAATTTGAGCTGGACTGGGCTGAGATTGTCTCTTAACTTACAGCTATTCTTTGTACATAAAGCTGTTTCTTATACACGTGTAAGTGTTGATGAATTTGTTTCTCTAGTCAACCCAAACTTACACCTTATGGTACCAGGAGTGGGGTACTAGAGAACAAATTATGAAAATGGAGAATGGATACTTTAACTTCTGCCTCATGGTAGTTCTTTGGCTAACCAGAGGTTGAATGTGACAGTGCAGTTTAGTGGGTTGTTTTCTGGAAAGATTATGGGAAGATAAAAATTTGATTCTCTTGTTTGCTTGTTGGCTTTGGTTATTCTTTGGTTACTCGTTGGCAACAATGAATGTGATTAGATGTATATTTTGAGCTTGGGACAAAATTGCTTCTTGAATTTCTCAGAGATTATGCTTTTTAATGAAAATGGCTGACAAAAGGTCAAAATGGCTGACAGAAATCTTGGCTCAGGCTTGATTCAGTCAGAGGTCTAAGATCATGTTTTGTATCAGTGGAAGGATACAGCTTAGAGAAGGATTACATAAGAAGGTAGAAGGTAGGTTACATAAACATTGAACTTGACTGTTTTAAGAATTGATTTTAGGATCTGAATCTACTTTGTTTATACTAATTTCTTCTGCTTAGTATTGTTAGAAATGATCGTTGGGAAGTATGAAAATAGAGAGTTTGTAAGTTTTGCCTTCAGCCATTAAAATTTGAATCTTTAAATGGGTTTAGGACATACCTGCAAAGAAGGTTCTGAAAAGATAAGTCCCAGCCACTGTCTTGAGTGCTCAGGGCATTCGAAGGTGAAGAGACTTCCCTAGGGGGCTGTTGGAAGACTGAAGGAAAAAAAGGAATCCTTCGGTATTTTGAATTTTAAGTTAGTGGTTTGTGCTAGAGGCTGGCAAAAAATCTGGAGCCATGAAGAAACTCTCCTCTTGAGGACTGAACAGTAAAGGGAGCCTCTGGGCAGACTGAAATGCTTGCTAAATGACCACCTGGATCTACTTTTTGAGTGGAAGTGAGAGAAATGCAGCAATAAAGAGACGGGTTGTATGTGGCCACTGACACTCCTGGACCTGGTTCATGAGAAGAAGATGAGAGCAGGTTGACTGGTCTGAAGTTCATGACCTAGCACAAGGGGTCTAGGGTTGTTGAGAATTTGTGATGGGGCTCATGGTCTAAAGGCAAGGCGACCAGTGGGCACTCTGGTGAGGTTAAATGAAGCAGCCCACATTGAATTGACCAGAACCTGAATGGATGAAGAGAAGATTTTTGAGCCTGTGAATTGATGCATATTGCTGCTGACTTTATGAATGGCCTCTACGGATTTGACTTTGCTTACGGATGTGGACATACAATGCTCCAAGTGGAATGTAGATTCTTCACATCAAAGGATATGATTGTATCCTCAGAGTACTAGGTTGATGTAAGTGGGCAGTATAAGTATTGGATACCAAAAAAAGGCCTGACGTGGTTGGCTTACCAATTTTCATAGTTGGGGGGAATATATTAATAGGATTAAAGTATAGGTGTTACTTAACTGCAACTGTTAGGCATTTTGTTGTGTTGTTCACTTATAGACTATTATGCTTAAATGAGACTATGGCACATATTGAATGTCTGTGTTTTAATTTTATCCCATTAGGTACAGATGTGATTTTACAATTGTTTTGTTTAAAAATTATATATGACTAAAGAGTTGTGTAAAAGTGTCAAGTTGACAAGGGGTGGTTTGTGGCAGTTACTTAATCTGTCAACTTGCGAAGGGGTGGAGTCTAGCCAGTCAATCAGGTTGCAACTTGATGACCTCATTTGGAAGTGTGAAAGAACTATGTAGCTCACTAGAGGGCAGATGCACGCTGTTTCGACTCTCTTTGATTTGCCTCTGCTTCATCTTTCTGCTGACGAGACACATGGAACTGTGCTAGATCTCTGGAGCTGGAGGAGGCATATGGAGACCCACATCAGCATTAAGATGCTTCCACCACCACTGGATCCACAAGATTTTCTATTTATTGACCTGTGATCTTCCTGCACTGGGCATCATAGCATGTATTGCATGCGTTTGAGGTATCGCACATATGGGCGATATTAGCTGGATTTATGAACTTGATCTGGATTGGAATGTTTCCTTAATATACAATTATTTGGCTGAGCCCCGGTGGCATAGTGGTTGAGTGCGGGACTGCGGCCCATGGGCTTGGCAGTTCAAATCCAGCAACGGCTCTCTAGAAGCAAGTCTGGGTAGCTCCCACGACCACCAGAGGACAGTGATGCCCCCCCCAAACAAAACAAAACAAAATTATTCTTTTATAGAAATCTCTTTTTTGTACATATGAGTGTCTATGAATTTATTTCTCTAGTCAACCCAGACTTACACACCGAGAATGACAAAATCAAGAGGAAAGGCATTGTATTCGATGTCAAAAAGGACATTTCAAGATCTATCTTGAAGTACAATGTGCCTGTGATAAGATAATGTCTATCCAAACATTATTCAAATTTGTTCATGCATCAACCACTAAAGCAAGTGCTGAAGAAATTGAAGAATTCTTCCAGTGTCTTCAGTATGAAATTAATTAAACATTTAGTGAGTATGCTTTGACAATTATTACTGGATTTCAAAACTTTGAAACGGAGGAAGAAACAGTAGTTGGAAAATAGAGTCTTGATAGAAATGAAGCTGGAGATCAGATGATACAATTTTGCAAGACTGATGACTTGTTGAAGTAAATAACTTTTTCAAAAAGCACAAATAGTGACTATACATGTGGACTTCTCTGTATGGAAGACACAAAATACAAATTGAATACTTCTGTGGGAAGAGATGATGGAGAAGCTCAATATCAGAAGCTAAACCTAGGCCAGGAGCGAGGGTGCAGTCTAGCACCGACAAAATACACACATCCCTCTAGTTTTCTCTCATTCTTCCCCACTTCTCATCCCACTATCATGACCCTAGTTCTTCTTTACAAATCTGGCTAGACCAGAGCATGCTCACTGTCCAGGTAAGAGCTATCAACACACAGAATCCAGGACAGAGAAAACCCTCAGGACCAATAATGACAGTAGCAACTCCGTAAGGGTAGGGGGAAGGTGGGGGGAGAAGGGGGAGCCAAGGGGAGCTGATCACAATGATCAGTGTACACCTCCCCGCCTCAGGGGGACAAATAGCAGAAATGTTGGTGAAGGGAGACAGCAGATGGTATAAAAGATGAAAATAAAAATAACTGATAAATTATCAAGGTGTTTGAGGGTTGAAGAGTGGGGAGGGAGGGGAAAAAGAGTTGATAAGGGCTCAAGTAGAAAGAAAATGTTTTGGAAATGATGATGGCAACATATATATAAAAGTTCTTGATACAACTGATATATGGATTATTATAAGCATTGTCAGAGTCTCCAATAAAATGATCTGTCAAACAAACAAACAAAATAAAACCTAGGCCAGAGACAGTCTGTGGAACACATTATCACTTGCTCATATGTAAGTTCGGGATGAAGTTGAGGAAACGTAACATTTAAGTCCATGAGAGTCAGAATATGACCTTACGTATATCCTACTGAAATTTTGAGACCATCTCAAGGACAGATTTGCTGCCCTGCACACTAATGACAGATGACCTCAGGAGCTGTGGAATGACCTCAACAATCATTCCTAAAGAAAGCAAAAGGTCATTAGAAAGGGAAATAAAGATCAAAGTGGATGTCAGAAGAGACTTCAAAGACTTTGTTCTTGGCTGAGCCCTGGTGGCATAGTGGTTGTGTGCGGGACTGTAGCCCAAAGGGTTGACAGTTCAAATCCAGCAGCACCTCTCCAGAAACAAGGCTGGGCTTCTTACTTCCATCAGGGCAGTGATGCCACACACAAAAAAATTGTTCTTAATTGTAGAGTAGCTAAAATAAATAGAAGAAATGATGAAGTCAAAGACTTGAACAGAGGCTGAACCTTGGTGGCCTAGTGGTTGTGTGCTGGACTGCGGCCCACAGGGTTGGCAGTTTGAATCCAGCAGCAGCTCTCTGGGAGCAAGGCTGGGCTTCTTACTCCCTCCAGGGCAGTGATGCCACACACACACACACACACACACACACACATACACAAAAGACTTGAACAGAAAATTTCAAAGGATGATTTGTGAAGACAAAGTAAAATATTATAATAAAATATGCAAAGATCTAGAGTTAGAAAATAAAAGGAAATTCAGCATATCTTAAACTGAAAGAACTCAAGAAAAAAGCCAAACCTTGAGTTTTAATACTGAAAGATTCTATGGGCAAAATATTGAATGATACAAGAAATATCAAGAGTATATGAAAAGGATACACAGAATCACTGCCGCCACCCCCCCTCCCCCCAAATTTGGATTCCAAGCAATCTGAGATTTTGTCCAAAGGTAATCTCCTTCTTCCCATTAGTAGGGCTGTGGCCCAGATCGTTACCCAGGCTTATTCTATTGGACTTTGTGACCAAGGCAGGCTTCTGAATTGTGTACACTGCAGTCTCAAAGCAATATAGATGAGTTTCTATAGGTGTACTGACTTTGCATGAATTGAAATGGCAATATACTTGATCGCAGAAGTGAATTATACACCAGCTGTTGGAGGGAAACATGAACAACCACCCCTTATGTACAAGCAGCATTGCTGCCAGAGAACTAGCAGGACGTCACTGCTGGGCAGGCACAGTAATCTGCAGAGACTCTAGGGCCAAAAGGGACCACGCCCATACTGGATGTTTTTCTAGCAGAAAAGCCAAACCGAAAAGCTTACAAGGACTTCCTGCTAATAGGAGGGGGTTTCAGAAAAATTTGATAGAAAAAATGAAAAGAAAGAGAATGGATTTTTTTTTTCTGTAACTGTGTATTGTGAAAAGCGATGTACGAGCCCCCAATAAAATGATTAAAAGAAAAAAAAAGAATGAAGAAAATGTTCTAAAACTGATTGTGATGATGACCCAAAGGTTTTTAAAATATACTTAAACCACTGAATTGTATGGTATGTGAATTATATGCCAATAAAACTATTAAATTTAAAAAAAGAATGGATTTTTTCCCCCTACAGGCTTTTAATAATTCCCTTATGTTGACCAGGGTGATGCTTTTAAACTAGAGTAATGTAGTGTGTGTGTGTGTGTGTGTGTGTGTGTGTGTGCCATTTACCTAAATTCTAATTAAAAATTTTACAAAGGAAAGTTAATTTCCAAACATGACTTAGGAATCACAGCTTCTTTCCTTTTCTTTCTTTTGGTAGTTTGCTGTTGAGACAGGAATTTCTTTCTACTAGAACAGAAATAACTTTAAATTGTTTTCAATTTTGAGGTTCAAAGAGCGCTCATTTGCATACAACTTGCTGTAGAAACTTGCTTTCAGAAATTCCCTTTGGCCCCTTGCCCACCTGATCAGCTCTGGGTGAATCTCTTTCCCCCCACCCCCACCCCTTCTTCTCTCCAACAAGATTTCCTGCCCAGGCCATTGGTATGCTGGGACTGCCGATGGGGGACTCCCACAATTTGTTTCCTTCTTGTTCTTCTACCTGTTCTGAGAATTTCTGGGGAAATATCGCCTCATTTGATCAGATGAGGAGAGACATGAGTTAAGTTGTTATAGCTCCAGCCTTTCCCTTGGCTGTAAGGCATTTTAAACGTCTGGTTTGAGGGAACCCTGGTAGCACAGTGAAGAAAACACTCAGCTTTATCAAAAGGTTGGAGGTTCCAAGCCTCCAGATGCCCCCAGGGAAAAAAACAACCACAGAAACACTCCTTTGTCCTGCAGGTGCTCACACGGTGAATCAGAATTGCTTCATTAGCACAGGGTTTTGTTTGAACACATAGGCACACACCCAGTTAGGGCATATCTCTATAAGGATACTAAATTGGTGGGAACAGTGGCAGCTTTCTGGAAAAGAAATTGGTAGCTGAGAATCAGAGATGAAAGGAAGGTGTATTCTTTCTTTGGTACTTTTCAAATTTTGTATTATAGTATGACTTTTCCATTGAGTGAGGGGATGAGTACAAAGAGAGAAAAGGGACAAATGCTCTGCGCTGTCAATTTGCAGTAGCCGCCAATAATCTTACCACCCTTCTATAACTTGAATGCAGATTTTCAGTAAGCACCACCTGGTTTCTTATATAGATGAGCCAGTTCACTTTCGTGACAGAATCGTGACATTCTTCTCTCAGGCACTGTGGAAATGAAATGTGAGAAGCCGCCGGTTTCAACTGTAGACCTCACCTCTTGTTCACCAGTACATGATTCCAAATGAGTGTTCAAACATCTTCTCTCTCGAAGGACGATCTCTAATTTGAAAACAAAGGAGTTCTGTGAAGGTGGCACTGATCTAATCTTTCCTCGGGACGAGCATTTCTACGCACAGTTGCCAGTTTAGCCACTGCATGTTTGGGCCCTGGCATAATCTTGCCCCTATGTTTAAGGCACAAGGCACCCCAGAGGGCCTACTCCGAAGAATTATAATTTCTTAAAAGGAGAACTGCATTCTTCCTTCTCTTACTCAGGCACAAGTATTTGCTAAACAAAATCTAGAAGTCAGAACATTTCCCTATTACATGAACTTTGGCCCCTCTCCATCAATAGTTTAAGGTAGAAATTATTTTTCTTCTTCATTACGCTTATATCCGATCCATCAGAAAACCCAATGGATGTCACTGTAGGTGTGTACCCGCTCAGTTCCCACTGCCTCCATGAAGGACAGGGTGCTGTGGGGAAACTTCCAGGCTTTGAAGACAACTTCTGGAGCAAGTGGTCTTGGGTCAAGTTCCTACTGTATTGAAGGCTCAACCAGGTAAACCATGTTGTGTACTTACAAAAGTATCTCGTGCATAGTAAGATTTCTGTAGATGAGCAATTATTTTTCCCCTTTTAATACATGGCTTGGGTTGACTAATACACCACAGCCATTGAATTGGTGTTAGGTCCTGTTGAACTGATTCTGAATTAGAATGATCTTCCATACAACAAAACAAAACACGACTTGGTCCTGTGCCCTATTCACCATCCTTGGCATGGTGGAGCCCATTGTCGTAGACCATGTCCCAATCCTTCTTGTGGAGCGCCTTTCTCCTTTTCACCAAGTATGATGCTTCTCCAAGGCCCGACCCCTAATGGCGACATGTCCAAAGTATATGAGACTAAGTCTTGCCATTGTCACCTCTAAGTAATATCGTAGATGTATTTCTTTCATGATAGATTTAGTTGTTCTTTTGGGCTGCTCATTCAGTATTCTTCACCAATACTGTATCTCAAAAGCATTGGCTTTTCTTGGCTTTTCCTTATTCATTTTCCAGCTTTGCGAAGCATATGAGGCTATTGAAAAGACTCTGGTCAGGTCACGTCTACCCTAGTCCTCAAAGTGACATCTTTGCTTTTTCACATTTTGGAGAGACCTGTTGCTGCAGGTTTGCCTAATATAGTTCATGATTTCCTGGCTGTTGCTTCCATGGTGATGGTTGTGTGAATGGCAAACCTGCAGTGTGGATTGTAAAGGAGTGACTAGCTGAGTGGGACCATTATTTGGGGTAATTTTGACTCTTTCATTTTATGGGCATCACTGCCTCCTGGTGGTGGGAGTAGGAGGCCCCCGTCTTGCTCCTGGAGAGCTGCTGCTGGATTTGAACCTCCAACCCAGTGGGCCGCAGTCCTGCACACAACCACTAGGCCACCAGGACTCAGCCCAATTTTGACTCTTTCTTTATCTCTTTACCTACTTCCCATGAATCATCAAAGCGTACCAAATTATACTTCAGCAAAGACTTTCAACCTCAGTGCTTCTTGGACATTTCCACAGCAAGACAGTGTCTCAGTCCTCTCTTCACCAGATTTTTAAATCTCTACAGCATTTTTGCCTTGAATCTCTGTCCCCCAAATTACCATTTAAAACCAAATCTGTTCTGGTCGTTGCTCTCCTCATAGACCTAGAAGAAATATTTATAAAACTGATTGTTATAATGATTACACAACTCTTCTTAATATGACTGAACTATTGGATTGTCTGCTGTGTGAATTGTGTACCAATAAAGCTATTTTAATAAAAGAAAGTGGAATACAACCTACATGCTCATTAGTGGAAGAATGAATGAATAAACTTTGGTGCATACACACAGTGGAATAATGATGAAACTGTCAGATACCTTATGACATGAAAGGACTTAGAGGATGGTATGCTGAGTGAGGTTAGTCAAATGCAAAATAGTGTATGAGATCACTATTATGGGGAAAAAACTCAAGGAAACGGTTTTATACCCAAGGAAATAGACTTTGGTGGTTATCAGGAGTAGAAGAGGAAGGGAGGAAATGGGAGAGCCACAGGCAAGAGCAGTGGTTCTTAACATTCCTAATGCTAGGGTCCTTTAGTACAGTTCCTCATGTTGTAATGACCCCCAACCATAAAATTATTTTCTTCATAAAATTATTTTCATTTCTACTTCATACCTGTCATTTTGCTCGTGCTATGAATCGGGCAACCCCTGTGAAAGAGTTGTTCAACCCCCAAAGGGGTCACGACTCACAGGTTGTGAACCGCTGGGTCATTCAGAGGGAGTCAGTTGTTAACTTTCGTGAGAGGAAAGCTCATGTCCTACAGAGTGGAATCTGGAAGAAAGAAAAGGAAGCGGGTGGGAAACAGGACAAGCCACTGGGAGGCATGAGAAGTTGTTTAAGTTGTTGAGTGCAAAAATGATGGTCTGATATATAAACTCCCACCGGATGCCTAATAACAAGTTTGGGAGGGGAAATAAAGAAACACAGGCAGAGTGCTGAACGATGATTATGGCAGATACTGGGGTGATGCAGCTGCAAGCCAAGGAGTGCCAGTGTGATGACCACCTCCAGAAGCTAGGAGAAGGAAGGAAGGATTCGCTCTCCTGGATTTTGATGGGCAGTGGCCTTATAGTAAAGTGACCAGATTTTAAGTGGGACACCATTGACCGGGGGGGAGGGGTTCCTGATTAAAAATTTGGTCTAGGGCTGAGCCCCGGTGGCGTAGTGGTTGAGTGCAGGACTGCGGCCCATTGGCTTGGCGGTTAAAATCCAGCAGCAGCTCTCAGGATCAAGGCTGGGTAGCTGCCATGAGCACCAGAGGGAAGTGATGCCCTCCGCCCCAAACAACAACAACAACAACAACAACAAAATTTGGTGTATGTGGAGCAACAATTTTTTTTCATAGAACGCAAAAATAGTCTTGTGATATATTTATTTTAATTTTAAAACACCGCGGGACGTTAATTTGTTAAAAAGCGGGGACGTCTGGTCGCTTTACTTGTAGGTATCCTGAGCTTGACTTTTAGCCTGCAGAAGAGTGAAAAGACACGATGGTGTTGTTTTGAGCCACCCAGTTTGTGAGACATTGTTTTAGCAGCCGTGGGGAGCAAATAACACCAAAGAAAAACTTTGTTCTAAACACTTCCCATTCACGGGTGTTGGTGGGCCCCTCTTGCTGGTGCCTTAGCTTCTATGTTACTTTACTTTCAGCCGCGAGTCCTCGAGGTCAAGGGCTCATAAGACAGATTTCCCATCAGAACTGTCGGAGTTGTGGTACTGACTCTCTCACGCACATCTTGGCTCTGTGACCTTGGACATGTTATTGAGCCTCTCTGTGTTTTTTTATTTTATCTTTATCATGCGAATTGTGATAATCACATTTACCTGAGCATTCTTATAAGGCCAACCTGCAGAAAGCACTACTCCGAGCCTGTGAGGAGTGCTCTGTACTTGGTGAGTGTGTTTAGAGACTTGGCAATGCCCTTTCCTCCACACTGTTAACCTCCTTGAGGTCAGATGCTATAGCTGGTTCATCACCCCCGAACCTGGCGCGGAGGGCCCACGCAGGTGATGTGCCTTGAATGATGACTAACCAGCAGACAAGTAAATGTGACTCCACTGATTTTTCTTGTAGACCTCTCTCAGTTTCCTGGCACAGCTAGAGAAACAAGATCGAATAAATGAAGATAATCTGAAGATACTGGAGGATCTCTGTGATACAGTGGCACCTTTTCTCAAGAAAAAGATAGAGAAATATAAAAAGGAGAGTAAGTAGCTTACGTTTGCTTGTACCAGGCTTCAGAAATTCTTAAACTCATTGGCTACACATGATGCCTACTCATCACTCTGGAATGACTCTCTTGGAACAGCCAGAAGTCTCTCTCCTTTGTTCACTCAGCACATGCAGACTGAGTGTGGACAGTACCAGCAGGGGTACAGGAACTGGGGTTACTGCAGGGTGGGTACAGAGCAAAGCCCCTGCTCTCTTGGAATCTATATCCTAGGAGGGGAACGTATTCGTCAAATATCTTCTCATTCCTAAATAAGCGTGAGAGTAGATGACATTGTTTAAAATAAACTAAGATGTAAAAAAAAAGGAGGCGGGAGAGCAGAGGGGATCGGGGTGGGTTAAGTGAGGGTTGTCAGGAGGTTGTCAGGGTTGTCACCTTCCTCTTCCTCGTTGGCACTCAACCTGCTGAGCTCTTTCCTTGGCACCATACGTGGGTGGGTTCTGTGATTCTCTCTCTCTCTCTCTCTCTCTCACACACACACACACACACACACACACACACAGAGTATGGTGTATGGCAGTGCTTTTTGGGGCCTTTGAAGTCACCCTAGTTTCTGTGTGATAAATTTTGACCTTTGTTCTGTGAACCTTTAGGACTGAGTTCTATATCCGAAGCAAGTGTTGTAACTGTGAGTTCTCATTTGTACAACCTACCCACTATGTGGTCTCTTATTGAATGTTTATCATTGTTCATAGATTTTAAAATTTTGTACTTTTTGCATTAGTAAGCTATTAATATAAACTCTTCACAGTCCTAAGATTTTGAGCCTAATTCTGTCTCTTGGAAGAAAGAACTACAGGACTGAAAAGAGAGGAGGTCTGCAAATTTTAGACTTTTCCAAAGGGTCATCCAAAGGTCAAGTGCTAGTCACTCATTAGCATACAAACTCTGTTTAAAGAACACCTCACACTAGAACAAATGAAGGGGGAGGAAGAGAGAGTGGAGCACATCCTGGCCCACCAAACCTTGAGGACCATATCCCTACTCAGAACAGCCGATGCACAGAGAGGACCATATGGCCAGTCCCACTATGAAACGTGGCACCCTTTGCTGATCCATGACCCCATGGGGATGACAGTGTAGAAGCAGGGTTGGGGTTGCACCCTGTCTGACTCCACACACCAAGGAAAACACTAAGGATGTGCAGCAGAACAGCAGAGCACGAAGCTCCCGAAGGAGTGCCAAGGACATACTTGGGGATCAGGGTGTGACATCCCATCGAATTCAACCAGGAGACACCCCTGAAGGTCAACGAACAGACCTTGAACTATTTACAGCTTTTTATTTTGTTATTATTATTATTACTTATTTATATATATATTTTCTGGATATTGGGGGGAAAGAAAAGGAACACCTGGTTGTCTACATTTTCTCGAAACTTGTTATTTGTTTTCAGTTTATTCCTGAAAAATAGTGTCTGTTAAATCCAATAAAATTCAGCAAAATTTTAAATCATGAAAACAGAAGAAGATAAAAGAAGGTAGAATGCAGAAGGTAAATGTCTCTTCTTTCCACTACCACCCATTTTTCAGAGACAGCTGATGCTTACAGAATACTCATTAAAAAAGGTTTACTGACCTATAGTTCATATATCATTCAGTCTATTCACTCGATCATATTAAGAAGAGTCATGCAATCATCACCAACCTCCAGTTCAGACCATTTGCTTCTCATATTCATTGTTGTTAATTCCCCATCCCCCCCCCAAAAAAAAAAAACACCTCTCCTGCCATGCCCCTAAGTCATTATAAATCTAGTTACTGTCACTGTGGATTTACGTATTCTGTATTTCATATAGAGAAAATCATAAAAACATGAACAGATGTATGCAAACCAACAGAAACAGCGACTAAGCAAAATAGAAAAAAAACACAACCCAAAAGAAAACAGAAAGTATTAAAAATGGAAACACCTGTAAAAAGGATCAAAAGAGAGTCAAATGATAGGGTGTTACATTTTAACAACTACCTCTGCCATAATCAGCTTCACAGTGCTTGCTGTCTGATAGCAAACCCATTCACCTCTCTGGACTATGCTCAGAGGGGACTCACCAGAGGCTTAACCTGTGTGTGGGTCCTGCAAAAGGAGTTTGGAGTTGCACTGTTGTCCTTAACTTTCTGTAAGCCTAGTGTTCACAGTTTAAGTTCTGATATAATTCCCTCCTTTGGATTTGGATCTTTTAAATTAAATAATTTTATTGGGGGCTCGTACAACTCTTATCACGATCAATACATACATCAATTGTATGCAGACCACATTTGTACATTTGTTGCCATCATCTTTTGGATTTGGAATTTGTCATTCAAATTCCCTGGATTACACAGGCTGATGTGTGGAGGGGGCTGTTAATTTTAAGACCAATCTTGACTATTCTTTCTGATAGCTGGGCACCCTCTGGTTTCTTCATGACACTTTGCTACAGCACCCATATCTTCAGTAATCTCTTCATGAGGACGAACATTGAACAGGACCATGTCAAAAGAACTTAATGTTCTTAGGTTGGGGCTAGAATTAAATGTGAATCCCATATCTAGTCACATATCTATATTTTATAGATATCTCTTTTACTTTAGAAACATTGTTATCATTTTATGGTAGAGAACATTATAAATCATTCCCCTGGATTATAAGGTAATTTCATTGATAATGTCATTAATTTAGCCAGTGGTATAGAATTAAAAGCAGGGTTGAGAAAAGGAGATTCTACAAGTATTGACTGACTTCAGACTGAAACACATGAATTGTTCACTTGTACAGATTAAACTCTTAAGTGATTGGGCACTGCTGAAGAATGCAATGAAGGCATGACATTAGTATGTATACGGTAGTCCTGTGCCACCATTCACTGGGCACCCACTAAGCAAGAGGTACAAACCAAAGTTCTATATAAGTATTGTTAGCTGGGTTTTTTTCCTCGAGGGGAGGTTGCTCCTCCTGTTTTCCCCACCAACAGAAGTGTAAACCCCTTCCTGGAGACAAACATGTCCCCCTCCCCCAACTTGACTTGAATTTCCAGTAAGGTTTGCTTATCACTTCTATAGAGGTGTCTGTTGATTTGGGGTGATGTGTTAGTTTGAGTAAACTAGAGAAATAAATTCAGGGAGACTCCTATATGTATAAGAAAGAGCTTTTTATTCAAGAGCATTAAGACAGCATCACAGCCCAGTTCAGTCCAGGCTAAGCCCATAAACCCGCTATTAGCCCATATGTCCAGTACCAGTCTATAAATTCCCCTTCAGATTCACACATCACATGCAATGATGCTGAATGCAGGAAGATCACAGGCCAGTGGGTGAAAAGTCGTGTGGATCCAGTGGTAGTAGGTAGAGGCGTCTCAGGACTGGCAGCGGCCTCTACATGTCTTCTTCAGCTCTGAGGCTCTGACTGCCATCAGCCTGTCTCCATGTGGCTGGTCAACAAGAATGTTTCTCTGGTAGTGATTAGAGAGAGAATGTGTCTCCCATCTCCAAGGAGGAATACAGGAGTTCCCACAACCCTCAGGAGAAGGTCATGCCCACATAGAAGTCTCATTGGCTATGACCTGTTTGACAGGCTAGACTCCACCCCCTCTCTCTTACTCCTCCAATTGACACCAGATTATGTAACTCTACAGATGACCTTAGCAAATGTATGGCAGTAACTCTTTCTTCCCCTATCTTGGAAAACTGACCCCAGCTGAGATGAGGTCTTCTCTGTCAATATTGTTTCTAAGATATGTATAGAAAGGGGGTCATATGGTTCATGGGCACCAGGCAGGCTCTCTCTCTCATTGCTTAAGAGATCAGATTAGAAGATTATATGACTTGAGAGCAGAAGCCTGCTTGTGTCATGCTGTTTATCATAATAGTAGTAGACTCGGACAATATTTGTCCTTTTGTGATTGACCCACTTCACTCAACATAATGGTTTCCAAGTCCATTCATACTATGAGCTATTTCATGATTTCATCACATTTTTAGAGATGTATTTCATTGTATGCATGTTCCAGAGTATATTCTTTTACTGATAAGCCTTTTGACTGTTTCCAGCTATTGTAAACTATGATGCAATGAACAGGGGAAAGCATCCATCTGTTTGTGTTCTGTCTATTATTTCTTTGGAGCATATGCCCAGCAGAAATATTGCTGGGTTGTATGTTATTTCTATGCCTAGTTGTTTCAGGAAATGCCACATTGCTTTCCATAATAGTTGTGCATAATACAAGTCCAGTAGCAGTGTATAATATACCAAGTTCTCCACATCCTCTCCAACATTTGTTGTTGTTGTTTTTAATTGGGTGATCATTGCAGATATAAGGTGATACTTCATCATCGTTTTGATTTGCATCTCCCAAATGACTAGTGATCATGAGCATTTTCTTGTGTGTTTGTTAGTCATTCGAGTGCAAACCTTTGTGAATTGTCTAGTCATGTAAATGGCCCACCTTTTGATTGGATTATTTGCTTTTTCTTATTGAGGTGTCACAGAATTCTATAGATTTTAATAATCAGTGTTTAATTTTTAATAGATCCCAGTCATCTGTTTTGTCTTCCACTGCATGTGCTTCCTTTATTATATTTGGTACTCCATACCATGCAATAGATCCCTTAAGTTTGTCCCAAGTTTCTCATTGATGATCCTTATATTTTGGTCTCGAATTATCTTAGGTTCAGTTTTTTGCTAGGGCTGTAAGTATGGACCCTATTTCATTCTTCTGAGAATGAAAACCTAATCTTTCCAGCACCATTAGTTGAAAAAGGTGGCCCTTTTCCAATGTTTTTCGAATCAGTTTCCTGTAGATGGATACTTTTAATTCTAGGGTTTTTATCCCATTTCATGGGTTTATGCATCTGTCATTGTGCCAGTACCAGGTTGTTTGGACTACTGTGACTGTGTAGTATGTTTTAGGTCAGGCAGTGCAAGGCTTCCTCCTTGGTTCTTTTTGAGAAGTTCTTTGCTTACTTAGGCTTCTTCCCTGCAGAGTTTTCTTGAAGGTTCTCTCCTATATAGAGGCAATTCCTCTCTTTACTTTACATAGAATAAGATAACTCTTGTCTAAGTCTATAACTTGCTTTTTTTTCCTATCTAATATATTGGTATTTCTTATGTATATAGCACAGATGTATTTATTTCTAATGGTTACATTGACGCTCAGGTTATAGATATTGTATACTTATTCACTTAAAAAGACCTTTTTAAAAATGTTATTTGAGTGAAGACTTAAGAGCACATTGGTTTTTCAACACCTGAAATTTTAATACCTGAATTCAGTCCATTGATATTTAGGGTTATTATCTCCATTTGTGGAATATGTGATGTCATCTTATACCTTTTACATTGGGTGTTTCCCTACCTCCCTTTCTTTTCAGTGTGTATGTGAGGCTTGATCATTCTTGACTTCTTTCTACCCGTAAGTCAATTCTATCTTCGGAGCTGATTTCTCTTTGTTGCCCATTGGTTGAGTTTGTTTTATGTGACATTCTCTTATTTATGCTTGGGGAGTGCTGTTTTTCTGCCCATATGGGATCAACAAGGATCTTTTGTAGGGCTGGGTTTCTTCTAACATATTCTTTGAGTTTTTCCTTGTCTGGTAAAATTTTTACTTCTCAATCTATCTTGATAGATAATTTGTCTGGGTAGAGTATTCTTGGGCTTGTGTTATTTTACTTCAATTTTTTGGAATATATTACCCAACTGTCTCCTCTTCTTTTTAGGGTCTGCTGATAGGTCTGAGCATATTCTTATTTGGGAAACTTTATATGTGATTGCTTGTTTTTCCCTAACTACTCTCATGGTTTTCTCCTTTTCTTCAAAGTTGGATAGTTTAACTATTATATATCTTGGTGGCTTCTTTTCGGGATTCAGTCTAGCTGGTGTTCTTTTAGCCTCCTGAATGGCTGCCTGGTTTTCATTCATTAATCTGGGGAAGTTTTCCTTCAAGAATTCTCTGACTATTGTTGCAGAATGACTTCTTTGTTGTACCTTTCTGTTGTGTTGTAACTCAATTATTCTGATGTTGTTCCTCTTCATAGCATCAGACATAGCTCTTACATTTTCTTCATTTTCTCTGATGATCTTATTAGATTTTTGTTTCCCTTTGTGAAAGTCCACTTGGCTATCCTCTAGGTCACTGGTGTGGTTTTCTGCTTCCTTTAGTGGATTTGTGAAGTCCATTAGTTTGTTGCTGATTTTTGTTATCTCGTACCTCAGCTCTTGTATTTCCCTTTGGTGTATGGACTTTATCTCCTCTATCATTTCTATCAGTCTTATCAGTCCTGTATGACTCCAAGCAGTATTCTGAAATTTTCTTGCTGTGGCATATCAATGTCTGCTTCTGCTATGCACATCGTTACATTCAGGACATCGTCTGCTGTTGCCTTTTGTTCTCTTGTTTTTTCATTGAGATCATTGGGTCTGATTGCTGTTTGTATTGCATTGTTTTAGATGACCCAGGTGTCATTTTCCAGGGAGTCGAAGAGCACTGACTTCCTCTGGGAGACTCATAGAAATGCATCTTCAAACTTCCTATGACTAATTTCACTATGGAATTGGCCTACCACTTTATCCTCCTGTGACTTCACTCTTTCCCTAGTCAACCAGTATTCCATTATTTGGAGGGCAAGTTGGATGGTCCTCTGAGGGGACACTGTTTGGACTGTTGTGGACCCACAAGGATGGTGCTGTACTGCGTGATCTCATAGAAGCTGTGATGGTGTAGCCCACAGTGGCTTGGGCACCTCAGGGAGCACATGGGGGTGCCACAGAAGGCTGGTGGGTTGCCTTTTGTACAGAGCACTGCAAATGGTGGACAGAATTGCCCGGATCAGGTAGATCGCTGTGGAGGTTGGGCAGTGATTCCCACAGCAGCATATTCACATGCGTGTTAGTTGGTGACATCAGTGGTTGTGTCCTCAGTGTTACAACACTCTTCTCACTTTCTCTCCATGTCTTCCATTTTCATTTATCCTTCTTCACTTCACCATTCATCTCCACCTTCTGTAATGACCACCTTTCGATGTTATTTTCTGTCTCTTTTTGCTATCACAATATGATTTCTGATTTTCTTTACTGAGGTAATGCTTTTGGAAACTCTACTGAGCAACTATCTGGCACATAGACCAACTTCAGTTTTGAAATAGGTAGTAAATACTTAATACGCTGTGAAGTATATAGATTTTAAAATAAACTAGTAAGAATACAAATGTAAAAAGAGCAAGAAGAGTAAATCATGAAGGTGGAAGTGGGGAGGGCACACTGGAGCTCATCGTGATTGCACAGCTCCCTTTGGGGGTGAATCAACCCTGGGGAAATAGAAGAGTCTAGGATGGAGGTGGTGGTGATTGTACCATCCCCCCTTATATGTTTGAATGGTTAAAGTCTTCAATTCAATGATATGTCAATTATGTGCCCATAAAACTGTTAAAAAATGAGTAAGACTTGAAATCAAATGCAATAGTAGTTTAAAAATGATCAATTTATTTTTATTCTTTGAGTATATTGTGGTTCTTCAAAAGTAAATGTCATTAAAGATTTGAAGGGCCCCTTGAAATAATTTCTTTTTGATGCATGGTCATAGTGGATTATAACTAGTCAGATGAAGATCTTTATTTTGCTATCTGTGATTTTCTTCCTAGGATCCCAGGAAATGATACCTCCTGAGAACTCTTCCCAACCAACGGAAGAACTGTCTATCCATCTAGGCACTATGCAAGTCTGTGAAGTTTCACAGGTAGGGTCTGTGGCTTACTGGTAAGTGTTTAATGATGAGCTCCACTCCTGACTACTAGTTGGGGTGGAAAGAAAGAAAGAGAGAAAGAAGGAAGGAAGGAAGGAAAGGAAGAAAGAAAGAAAGAAAGAGAAAAACAGGCAGAAAAGAATCAGTAACAAAGGCTGGATTTGCAGTGTTTGCCAATTTCTATGATGTAAATACTCCCATCATGATGGATTTAAAACTCTCAACATGATCTCAACCAAATTGTAAAATTCCTGAAAATGTAGCAATTGTCTCTCATTCATTAATCTGAGCTGACTTCAATACCCCACTTTGAAATGCTCTTCAGCTCTTGTCTGTGGGACACCATGCTTCACTTAATGCTCTGTAGTCATCCATTTAAAATTCTTAATGATATATGAGTAAACAGTGCCCTACAAAAGATGTAGCTGGTTCACTGTGGTGCCCCATGATGGGAGGGTGGGATGAAGGCTAGGCTTAGGGAAGATTTATAGTTTGCTCCTTACAATGTGGTCAGGATCCTTGGGAGACATATGGCATTCTGCCCTGAAATCTCTGTACAGAATACGGAGTATGACCAGGCTGTGAGTCATTCATTCATTCCTTTCTCGCTCAATGGCTTGGGAGTGTCAACAGAGGATGTAAGATCCTCAGGGAAACAGACAGACAGACAGACTCTAAAGCATATTCTCAGTCTCTGCTTCTACTGATTTCATCAGCCAAGGAAAATCAAGGAGCCGTCAGCCTGGAGATGCTGCATCTTTGATTCTCCTAATCCCACAGCAGTCACACAACTGCTTTTCTAAGTTGACTGGGCCAAACCAGAGCAGGACTTTAAATTCTGAAGGAAGGGAAGCATGGCTTATGAAAATAAAAGCAGCTATTTTCTTGACAAGTGAAACTGAACTTCCTTCCCCTATGCTCCCTCAGAACTGGAGGGAATACTTCTGGTCTTGTGCCACCCTTGGACTGAGCGTGCTTTCATAGCTTTGGTTTGGATGAGCGACAGGTCAGAGGTCTGTGAGATCCAGCCTGGATGGCATTCCAAGTGACTCCGATGATTTGGCCTGGTCCACAGTGCTGCCAATCACACAGTCACTGGTGGCCCCACCCCCTCCTCAAACCCTTTTGGCATGTCCCCTTTGGAACTTTCTGATGCAAGCTTAAGGGCAGGGACCATGGTGGGGAGAATGCTAAAGAGTTTGTATAAATTTTGTATTGCGATTGTGTAAGACATTATGAAGCGCCAAATTGAAAATTGTCCATATGGATCATTCAGGGAATTCTGGGCTGCATCTGGCTTCCCGTTCCTCCATGCCTTCCCCCCACCCCCACCTCCATGACCAGGTATATGAGTGTTATTTTGGTTAATTCTTCCATTGTTACAGGTGAGAAAATGTCTTGCAAATGAGGTAGCAGACTAACACACCCTTCCTCACTTTGCTGCTTCCGTCTAACCCTGTCTCCAGACGAACCCTCTAAGTATGTGCAGAGAGTTTGTTCTTGGCTCCCCTTCTCCACCTTCTGAGGGAACCAGAATTTTTCAGCCACTTCTTACTGGTGGGAATTTGGGTTCTTTCTCATTTCTCATTATGCCAGTCCCTGCCACCGTGGATATATCCCTGCCCTGGGATGTCCCGTTACGCTGCCTTTTTGCTAGTGACTCAGTGCATCCTCTTCTCCAAAAGGAGAGAGTTGATCCTGTCTGTCTTCTGTCAGTGGTCTTTCCTGTGGCTGGGAAGTACACATCCACCCTTCTCTGTGTCAAGTCGAGTTTTTGCCTTTATCCTAACCATGTGAACATTCTGAATCTCCCATTTCTTCAACAGAGGGAGCCTGGACAAAATGAACCCCAAAGGATGAATGGTAGGTTTTTCTAGTATACTTCATACACCTGGGCTCCATCAGTATGATAGGACCAGGTCATTCGTTGTGCTCTGGAACATTTGAGGCTCCTTAGGAGAAGACTTACAGGCCGGCAGACCATACATTTCTTATCCCATTGCAAGCTTAGCCTCTGGATGCATAGATTATACTTTTCTATGAGGAGATGGAAAGAGAAAGTGGTTTCTACCAGGAAAGGCGAGAACAGCAGCATCTAGGGAATGCAGGCAGCTTCCCAAGTAGGGAACCTCGCAGACCAGCAGAGAGGGAGAATGAGGGAGAGTCTTCTCTGAAGAGCTGGGTTCCCAAATGAAAGAAGCAAGAGGAAGGGATTTGACGGAGGTGTGTTTCGTGGCGGACTCCCTGACCAGAAACTGTTACCTTAGGAAAGCATTCCAGAATCTGTATGAACTGCACTCTGCAGGGCCTTTCCATGAGCCATCAAGTTGAGTTAGAGCCCTTCTTCACCCCTTTCCCCTTCACACCTTTCTTGGGAAGTTCAGGTTCCCAATTCCAAGAGGCATCTCTTGCCGAGGAGGCTCTGCGGGTTCTCTGACAGGATGTTGGTGAGCGATGACGTTGGCCCCTATTGAATGCTCTTGTGTGCGAGGATTATCTCGTCGGGTTGTCTCCAACCTTCTGGCGATAGGTACTACTCTCATTCCTGTTTCAAGATGAGGTACACTGAGGCCCATAAGGTCTGGTACTTGGCTGAAGGTCACACAGCGAGGAATGAGGGACGTTGGGATTTGAACCTGCTATTTTGACTCCAGAACCCACTCACCCCAAATCAGGGCTACCATTGTACACGTAACCAGCCAATGGCTCTCCCCTCCCACCCCACAGATGGTATATGTGAATCTCTTTCAACTTTATAACCTGTTGTCCAAGAGTGTAGCTTTGACTTCCCTTGGAACCTTTTCTTCCCAAGCTAAGGGAGTTTACAGGTGCTCAGTGCTCCATGCATGTTGGTTTCCTTCCACTGTGTTCTCTGGTCGGAGGAATCCTGCACTTGCTCAGTCTGGGTTGGGCATAGCGATTGACTCACCCTTAGTTCATCATTAACTCAGACCTCAGCGACAGATGACAGCGCTTGCCAACTTGCACTGAAAACTTGCTGGAAGTCGGGAAGACTACAGTTTCATTTTACATTTCCCAGTAACTCTCACGTGAGAACTAACCCCTGCTCCAAAGGGAAGACCAAGCAACTAATTTCAGTTGTCTTGTTTGGGTTGATTGTTGCCCAAACTAGTGTCTGGACCATTCTATTTACCTTTTTTGTTTCCTGTCTTTTGTGTTCTCGGTGTCTGCCCAACTTCTGAATGTCCAAGGACAGATACGTTCTGACTCAGCCACGCCAAGCTTTCTTTCTGGAAAGCTGGAACTAACTGATGTGATCCTAATGCTGCTGTTCATTCCCTGCCAACCATGCTGTCTCCCCTCCTGAAGTGTTAGAAGGGCCATAAACCATCAGGAAAGACATAGCCACTGAATTTCTGCCTCAGTACCTTCAAAGGCACTTTTAAATTCCACTATATCAGAAAATTATTAGTAAGAAAAGCTGTGTGTCTGGGAAAAGGTACTTGCGTAATCTGAGTGCCTCTCTTTCTAGGTGACAGGACCATAAATGGTGCATCAAGGCCCCTCTCCATGGAGATGTTGGGAGCATCTGCTTACATCAAAAATGCTGAGACCAGTACAAAGGTTTGGATAGCCTGTTTATTTCCTCTGGCTGCCCCAGCAAGCCACCTGAACTTGAGTTATAAGGAGAGAATTGTGTTGTTTACAGTGCTAGAGGCTGGAGTCTGAATGAGGACATTGGCAGAGCCTACTCTGTCACAAGAGCATAATCCTGTCTTATCTCTTCCACCTTTCGTGGTACCAGGTGTCCCCTTGCTGGTAGATGCACCTTCACATGGACATCTTCCTCATCTGTCTCTTCTCTCTGATGTGGGCAACATTGATAGTGGATTAGGACCCACCTCCTTCAGTAACAACTGCATGCTCACCCACATTTTCAAAGATCCAATTCCCTACAGGGTCATTTTCATATGTACAATTCAGTCCTTAGTAGATGCTTTCTTCAGATGCATGTCACTGTCCCACCTGCCCTTTTCCATGACAATCTGGCTATGCAGGAGATGCCCCTGTCCTTTCTGCTGTTTCCAACAGAGGGAAGTCCCCTTTTTAATTGGCTGAAACCACTTTATTTTCTGAATGGATCAAATAAGTATTCTGTTTTCAAAGTATCATTTTAACCATAGAGAAGCTATCCTGAAGTCAACTCAGTTGATTTGTAATATCAGATTGTTTCCAATAGCCTTTAAAAATAACTGCGAGGCATGTTGTTTTTTTGGTTTTATCTTCCTTTGTTGTTTTGTTTTGCCTTTTTTGTGTGCTCATTAATGTCTCTGCTAGTCTATCTAGATAAGATAGTTGAGATAATTAGGAGTCTAAAACAATGGAACAATGGTTCCCGGGAGACTCAGGAGAAGGGGAGGTGGGAGAAAGGTAGGGGTGGTCAACTGACCCAGGGACACGGGAACAACAAGTGAACTAAAATCAATGGAGAGAAGGGTGTAGGATGCCTAGTGAGGATTAATCAAGGACAATGTAACAGCGAGGAATTACTAAACTCGAATGAAGACCAAGCATGATACTGAGACAAGAGGAAAAATGAAAGGAAATAGAGGAAAGAACTAGGAGGCAAAGGACATTTATAGAGGTTTAAATATAGGCAAGTACATATGTAAATGTATTTATATAGAATGATAGGGAAATCGATCTATGTGCATATATTTGTAGGTTTAGTATTAAGGTAGCAGATGCACATTGGGCCTTCATTCAAGTTATTTCCTCAGAGCAAGACTACTTTGTTCTAATAGTTCAGCATTCTGTGATGCTCACCTTCCCGACAAAATCGTTGGGGACAAAATGGGTACAGAAGCAAATGTAGTGAAGAAAGCTGATGTTGTCTGGGGTCTTAACAGTTTGAAGATAAACAAGTAACCATCTAGCAGAGAAACAACAAAGTCCACTTGGAAGAAGCACACCAACCCGTGTGATCATGAGGTGTCAATGGGATCAGGTCTCAGGCTTCTAAGACTCAGAACAAAATCATGCTATGTGAATGGGTTGGTGGGGTGTGGAGAGGAGACTCAAAACCCATCTTTAGACAATTGGACATCCCTTTACAGAAGGGTCACAAGAAAGAGACCAGTCAGGTGCAGTATAGCACCGATAAAACATACAACATTCCTATGCGTTCTCCCCTTCACTATAATGGCCTCAGTTCTACCTTGCAAATAGGACTAGATCAGAACATGTCCCCTTTTACAGATAAGAGACAGGATAGATAAACCCCTCAGGGCCAACAATGAGAATAGAGATACCAGGAGGATAAAGGGAAGTTGGGGGAATCCATCACAAGGATTGACTATAACCCCCTCCCAGGGGAATGAACAACAGAAAAGTGGGTGAAGGGTGACAGAGGACAATGTAAGATATGAAAACAATAATCTAAAAAAGAAAATAATAGTCTATAACTTAACAAGGGTTTATGAGGGAGGGAGGACAGGAGGGAGAAATGAGGAGCTGATAGCTCAAGTAGAAAGAAAATGCTCAAGGTCTCAAGTAGAAAGAAAATGCTTTGAAAATGATGATGCCAGTATATGTACAAATGTGCTTGACAGCAATGGATGAATGTATGGATTGTGATAAGAGAGGTAAGAGCCTCCAATAAAAGTACTTAATAAAAAATAATAATTGCATGTCTTAAAATTCCCACCGTGATTGTGAGGTGCCGTGGTGGCACAGTGGTCAAGCTCTTGAAACGTTGAATTAGATCTGCTAACCAAAAGTTCTCATTGTAAAGTGCTAACCAACAATGTAAACTGCCAGCCCCCCAAAAGCTCTACAGGAAGGTGTGGCATAGGGATCAGAGCTTGATAACTGTGGCAGTCACTAATCATATTTATTTCAGGATTGGGAGTGTAGGAGTGGAGTCTAGGCTGTCAATCTGGAGATAGCCAATGAGGCCTCTAGGGCCTGGCTTTCTCTTGAGAATTCTGGGTAATCAGGCCATACTTCCACCTGGGAGATGAGAGACATGAGGCTCAGTCCCTGGGAGACATTGCAGCTGACAAGACACATGGCAGCATGCTGATAGACCCCTGAGCTCTGGAAACTGGAGGAGCCACGAGAAGACCCCTGCCAGTGCTGAGATGCTTCCACCCCCACTGCATACACCAGACTCTGCACCCACTGGTCTGTGATTGTCCTGCCATCATTGCATGTGCTTTGTGAGTCTGAAGAGGACTTAGGGATTGGTATAGGGCATATGGGCTAATATCGGACTTATGAGCTAGGACTGGACTGGGTGAAGATGTTTTCTCAATGTGCCATTCCTCTTGTATATAAACCTCACCCTGATATACATATGCGTGTTTATGAATTTGTTCTCTAGTCTACCTGGACGAACACGATACCCCATAGGTCAGTTCTTCTCCATCTTGGAGGCGGTTGATGAGTTGGAATTAACCCCATGGCAGTGGCCACTAATCATGATTATACATGATCTTTTTTGGGGGGGGGCATCACTGCCCCCTGGTGGTCGTGGGAGCTACCCAACCTTGCTCCTGGAGAGCTGCTGCTGGATTTGAACCACCAAGTCAATGGGCCACAGTCCCACACTCAACCACTATGCCACCGGGGCTCAGCCCAGATTATACATTATTTTTAGATTCAAAAGTTACAAGAGAAATACCTCTGTTTTTAGTGGAATCGGGTCACTCAAGCATCTTGCTATCTGAAAAGAGCACAGTCACCTATTACTGTTTTTTTCCTCTTTTGTAAAATGCTTAGGATGCTTTCTTCACTCTGCTAGTCTCAAAAAGAAAACACTTATACACAAGTCCTGATTTAGCCAGTGACGAAACACATAGTCTGCTTTTTCCCTCTGGGGGCCACAATGATTCTGCTCAGCCAGATGAATTCTGAAATTTCATTTCATTTCATTCTGGATCTGGCATCCCACTTTCACAGCCGTTGGTTAATTCCAAAGTAGGGCCTCAATCTCCAGGACTTCCCAACCAGGATTTCCCATTTCCCACCCCATTGGGGGTGGCATTTGCTTTTCAAAAATAATATCCTGGAGGAGCTCATGTGAACTGAGAGGATGGGAGTGACTGATTGTCTATGAAATAAGGCTCCCTCTGTTCCATGTTCCAGGGCTTAAACAGTGCTGTTGGAATCCTCTTCAGGGCATAGCTTAGTGGTAAAGTTGAGGACATGGAATGATCAGAATCTCTAGTCTCTCAATATGTGTGACTTTAAAAATGGCGTGGCATGCATGTTCCGAGGGATTTAGACTAAATGATCAAAAACTAGTTTAAAACACTGTCATTAACCAGTAGATCTAGCTGGCTTTTGAAGCAGTTCTTTAAAAACCTCTAAGCCTCTAAAAGGAGGATTCTCTTGTATGTGGTTCTAGCTCTTTTTGGTTTTGCTTGAGTCCCTTTTATTGTGAATTAGATGAAGGTTTCCAGACATTCTGATTCAATTTGTCCCTTGGGTTACATCCCATTTTCCCAGAAGGTAGAGGTGTACCAGATGGATCGGAAATGCAGAGGTCTCTGTGTCATTGTCAACAACGAAAAGTTTACCTCCATGCGAGACAGAAGAGGGACTCAGAAGGACGCTGGTAAGAACATTGGCAATAACTTGTCAAATGCCAATTGGGTTTTAAATGTTTGGGGTTTTTTTTGTGTTTACATTATCTTTCTGGAAATCTACTCTTTTTACTTAGGTGCAATATTAGGAGCATTATTATCTGCACTTCTTTTAAAAAATCATTTTTGGGGGGCTCTTATAACTCTTACAATAATCCATACATTAATTGCATCAAGCACATTTGTACATATCTTACCATCATCATTTTCAAACATTTTATTGAGGCCTGAGTCCTTGGTATCAGCTCTTCTTTTCCCCTCTTGCTTCCCCACCCTCCCACTCTCATGAACTCCTGGTAAATGCTTATCATTTTCTTCTTTGAAATCTTTTTTTAAAATTATTATTATTTTCATATCTTACACCGACTGCTGTCTCCCATCACCCACACTTCTGTTGTTGTCCCCTTTGGTGGGCGGGGGCTGCACCTCTTTTATAACTGTGGGGTGTCACCATTCTGCTCCAGCATGGCTGAGTACGATGCTGTGGCGTGGAGGTGCGTGGCATTCTGGGTTGGGACGCAGAAACCCAGGTTTGACTCTGCCTCTGCCCCTCTGAGGTAGATGACTGGGGACCAGTGACAGAGCCACGCATCCTCACTTCTGAAACAGGAGGAAACTGACCTCTGCAGAGTCGTGGGTAGTTCTGTGAAGGGCCAGTACAATGTGATGGCAGCGCGGGCTCTGGAGAAAGACTGGTTAGTTAGGAACGTTTGTTGTGATTATGGAACTCAGAAGATTCAGAGCTCCAGGCTATGAGTGTGTGGTGTGATTTCTGTAACAACGGACATGGTCTCATTCCTTCATTTCACCTCATTTCCACTCCCCCTTTCTTGGCAGAGAGCCTGAGATTGGTGTTTCAGTGGCTTGGGTTCGAAATCGAAGAGCATAACAATGTGACCCAAGAAAACCTAGAGGAGATTCTTCAGAGAACGAAGCAGCATCCTGGTCACGCTGAGGGGGACTGCTTTGTGTGCTGTATCCTGAGCCACGGGACATTAGGAGGTGTCTACTCCTCAGACGAGACCCTCATTCCCCTTCGAGAGATCATGTCTCACTTCACAGCCAACCACTGCCCTTCTCTAGCTTACAAACCCAAGCTCTTCTTCATTCAAGCCTGTCAAGGTAGCAAAGTGCAGCCTTCTGCATGCATTGAAGAAGATGCTTGGAAGACAGGGCCTGCCTCCTGTGCCCCCAGTGGGGTGAATCTGAAGGACAGTATTCCTATTGAGGCGGATTTCCTGTTGGGCATGGCCACGGTCCCAGGCTATGTGTGCCATCGAAATGTGAGGAATGGCAGCTGGTACATTCAGTCTCTGTGCAATCATCTGAAGGACTTGGTCCCAAGGTTAGAGTTCTGAGTTGTTCCCTACATCTGTTCGTTCATCCATCCATCCACCCATCCAATATTGGCCATAAACATGTACCTGGAAAGGGAGATATAGGGAAAGACAGTCCGTGTCTTCCTGTTTCTCATAGCCTAGAGGGCTAAACGTATAAGGAGGTGGGAACAAGCGGGCCCAAGTGGCCGATGCACATTGTCAAGCACTGGGGTTTATGGAACATATAATAGGAGATTAGATCAAGGGAGACTTCCAGAGATGAGGAATAGACATTAGGCAAAGGAGTCAGGAGTCAAGAATGTGCCAGGGAGAAGGAGCAGCGGGAACAAAGCAATGAGCCTTTTATTTACTTCTTCATTCAATCACATTTCCTGAGTGTCCACCCTGGACCATCTTCAGCTTCGCTAACATTTGATTGTTGGGGCTTGGACAGTTCCCCTCTGGCTTTGCCTTTTACGCCTTACTTAGCTCTGACCAATGGGCGGGTCTTCACGCAAGTTCTCTGGAACCCTTCTTGACTCCTTCTCCCTTTTGCCACTCTTGGCAACTTCAACTGTACCTAACAACCACTGGCACCTGCCTGGAAACATCTTCCACATTGTCAACTCTCTGCTGCCACCTCTGAGCTCTGGGAAAACAGCGTCCCGGAACATTCATCTTGGCCTCCGAACACCCGGCACTATGACGGATCAATGGTTGGGCTTGACAGTGTTTGCTGCCTCGATGAGTATCCTCCTTCTGCAGGTCGGCCCCGCACATTACTCACTGCCTGCCCCACCCCACCTCTGTGACCCTTGCTCTCACCTCCACCATTCAGTCCTCCATTGCTCTTCTTAGTCCTCTCCAGGAGCTCTTCCTCCTAACCCCCATTTCCAGTAATGAGCTCTTATGGGAATTCAGGAACGAAGGCATGAGTCACCTTTACACTCTCCCTTTATTTTCCATCACAGTCATCAGTGACAATTGTCTTATGACTTCATGGCAATGCAACTGGTTTTGATGGCCTTCCCTGTGCCTAGTGTTGACTGTGCACTGGACTCGGCTAGGGGCCAGTTAGACCCCATAAACCAGAGAGGTGGGATCTCTTCTACCTGCAGCTTACAATCCAGCAAGGGGAGGTGTGTAAGATGCAAGCATGTGTTTAATTAATAACTTCTGGTAACCATACTTGTTGTGGGGCAGAGAGGCTCCTTGCCAAGGCTCCTTGGGGAGGTGGCACTTCAGGTGAGACTGAGTGATGACAAGGGGTGATGCCACAGGAGGGTCTGGGGACAAAGAAACAGTTCATGTAAAACAAGATGAAGGGCCTGCAGACCCCATAAAAAATAATAGTGATGATGACAAAGATAAACATCACAGTAGTCATGCTAAAAATGTTGATTCGTGTATGTAGCAGCCAGTGTTCTAGGAACTTTACAGGAATCACTCATGTAACCCTCAGAGCAGCGTCTCTGCTGAGATGGGAACTACCAAGGTCCTTATTTCAGAGCTGAGAACACAGGCACAGAGAAATAAGCAACCTGCCCAAGACACAATGAGTGAATGGTGGGCCAGGATTCGAACTTGAGGGCCGCCTCTGGAGCTTATGCTTTGCTCCCAGGGATTTTCGTTCCCCACTTCCAGAACCTTCTGGTAAATATGATCCCCCTTCTAAGCCCAGGCCCAGATGCTCCCTCCTCAATGGAGACTTACTGTGGCCCAGCAGCAAGTACTGTAGTTTCTCTTCTGAAGTTGTAGCAGAGCTTACGACCGTTGCATAGGTGTATATGCGATTCTTGGTAAGTATACCAAGCTGTATTCCAAGTATTTTAATTCGCAAACTGTATACTGTATTCATCTTTGTGCCCCTTCCGATGAGAAGAACAGGGTATACAACATTAATAGCAGTTTCTCTCTCTCTAGCTACCCACCTACCTATTGGCATGAAGGAAGAGATGGAAAACAATTATAAGCCAATTTTCCTTATGGACCAAATGTCCTAAAATGCATGGTGCTTTATCTATTTTTCTTTCTTCTCCTTGTACTCATCCAAGTCCAATTATGATAATGTTTTTAAATCACTGACTGTAGCATAGGAAAAGATGTATGGTTTAGTCTCTTTACAGTCACTTTCAAGAGAAGCCTTTGTGGCAGTGTTGGGGAAGGATAAAGAGCCCAGTTTGTCTCCAGTTTGGCAGGTTAGAATAGGAAGGAGCCACACATTCTAGGCATGTGCTGTCTGCCCCATGGTTGACGATATGCTTTCTACTTTGCCTGTAGGCACGAAGACATCTTAACCATCCTCACTGCGGTCAATGATGATGTGAGCCGGAAAACAGACCAATACGGGACACAGAAACAGATGCCCCAGCCTGCCTACACACTCCGCAAAAAGCTAGTCTTCCCCGTGCCACCAGACACGCTTTCTCTATCGTAGGCTTGTCATGGACTCTTAGACTCGAAAGGAGACATTCTCTAATTCTACGCAGCAGAGTGAGAAAGGTTGAGCAGATCTCTGCTTGCCACTCAACTGTCAAGGGATAGGAAATGCTCTGTTTTCCACCACTACCAGTGCTCCCCCGCTTCTCTCTTTTTCTCTCTAGATATAGGAAATCTTTCTTTTTGAATAGTTGGATTGCAGCAGCCCTGGTTTAGTGATGAGCTCTGGAGAGCAGCACTGTATTATTTCTTGGTGCATTTATCTTTGAAATGAAATCTTGGGTCAGATACATTTTAGGATTCCTTCTAGCCTATATGATTGTTAGAAGTCAGAGTTGGCTCCTTTGCAGTGGGCTTGTTTTGGGGGTCTACCTCTAACAAGTATTGTAAGGGGTCCCCTTTCCTTCATAACCATCTATTGATTGTGATGCTTTTTCTTCTGCTGCCTGGCCTGGATATGGACATTGGACAAGGAGACCCTGATCTGCTGATCTCCCCCTATGAAGACTAGTCTGATGACGAAACTTGGGTTAGGCTCTACCCATTTGCTGCTTCAATGTAAGGAAGATGTTCAGGGGAACACATATTTTCTCCCCTGGGCTGAACACAAGGTTGGTTCTAGGAACATGATGACCTAGAGTTAACAGAAAAGCCACTCTGGGATTGGGAACTTGACAGTCTGATTTCAAACTCCATGTTGGCCATAACCCTTCAGTTGCTGGTGACAGAACATTCAACTCTGTGGATTAAAGCACAGAGTATAATTAACTCTCCTTTTCACTTGAAAACTCAAGAGCCCCTTACTCCGGAGATACTGGTGTCAGGACATGGTCTTTTTCTTGGCCAAGTGTTCTTGGGCTTGGGAGCTATGCAGACACACAGCGAACCACCTCCACCTTATCTCTGAGACATTTTGCTCCTCTGGCCCAAAGATAGGAAAGAGAGTGCTTCCCAGGACTGACACTGTCCACTGGGCTCCTTGCTCCTTCTCCAACCCATGGAATGAATGTCTGGCTATGTCTTGGGGAGTGGGAGACTGTGCATGGCATAGCAACTTTGCTACTTTTTGGCCTTGATCTTTTTGTGTGTGTGTGTGGCATCACTGCCCTGGTGGGAGTAGGAAGCCCCGCCTTGCTCCTGGAGAGCTGCTGCTGGATGCATTGATCTTTTGAACATTACATATACTTGACTTTCTTTATTTTCATAACAATAGATGTTTTCCTTTTTACTGTTCCTGGAACTGTATTTTGAATTCTCCAAGGTTAGATCTATGAGGGTGATGGGGATTGCCTGTGGTTTGGAATGCCAGGGGGAGGAGAAACAACTTTTCACGGTGCTCCAGCCACTTGGTTTACAAGTGCTCATTTTCCACCGGGTGAGCTGACAAGTCACAAGACATAACAGGGTGCTATGAAGAACCATCCCCTCGGCCATGCCAGGAAGCCAGTGACTCTCAGAGGGGTCTGGTTTTAGACCTACTTAGGAGGCAGTCAAATTTATCTTGAATTTCTCGTGAGAAATTTGCCCCAAATTTCCCTTTTAACGTTCCTGATTTGCATGAGGTAGAGGAGAATTTTCTTCCAAAAATCACATGAAGCTCTTTGGCTTCCTGATCGGCCTTCTTTGTATATGAAGGATGACAGCGAGGAGGAAAAGAGCAAAGGGTCTGGAGGCTGGCGCCTTCCATTTCTGTCTCCCTGCAGTTTTCTTCCACGGAGGCACTAACTCAATGGACCCGGTATTTTTTGGACCTTGCCTGAAATGTAGACAAAATGTGATCTGTTGGGGGGGGGGGGAATCAAGGTGAATATGTTGATCTGTATCCCTGCAAACCTTAGGGGGAGTCAAGTGCCTTTTAGGCAAATCTTCTAGTAGCAATTTCAAGGAAGTTGTCCATGTTTGAGTTTCTTTGGGCTTAATTCCAGGTGAATTTATTGTAGTACAGTCCCGAAAAACAAACAAACAAACAAACAAACAAACAAACAAACAAACTCACTGCCATCGCGTCAGTTCTCACCCATAGCAATCCTATAGGACAGAGAAGAACTGCCCCTGTGGCTTTCTAAGACTATAACTCTTTTTTTTTTTAAAGATTTTATTTTATTTATTTTATTTTATTTTTTTGTGGGAATCACTGCCTTTGGTGATCGTGGGCGCTACCCAGTGCCGCTCCTGAGAGTCGCTGCTGGATTTGAACTGCCAAGTCCACGGGTTGCAGTCCCGTACTCAACCACTTACGCCATCGGGGTTCAGCCCGACTATAACTCTGTAGGGAGTAGAAAGCCTGATCTTTCTCCCATGGAGTGGCTGATGGTTTTGAACAACTGACCTTGCTAGCAGCCCAACACACAACCATTACTCCATTAGGTTCCTCCTGGGCAATGCAAGTGGTTAACATGCTGATTGCTAACTGAAAAGGTCGGAGGCCGAAATCTATCTGGAGGTACCTTGGAAGAAAGGTCTCCTGTCTACTCCTGAAAACTCTACTGTGACACTCATGGGGTTGCCTTGAGTTTGAATCAACTTGTTGGCAACTGTTTTTAAAAAAATTAGAAATCAACACTAGCAATGCTAATGATGGCCTCCGCGTGAAGAGCTGCTTCTTCCCTCACCCATTAGTCATCTAGAAGGCCAGCTCCTGGGTCTGAGTCTGGTTGAACTGCCAATGATCATCTCCATCAGAAGTATTTGGGCTTGATGCAAAAGTTCCTTTGGTCTATTTCACATTTCTTTTTTGTTGGAACACAGTACTTGGGAAGATTAAGTTCTAGAACCAGGACACTTAATGTTGGCTTCCCCCACCATCAAACTGCCAACAAGCAATTTCGACACCATGGACCAATTGGAGATGGTTTGGTTCGTCATAGCTATTTGTCAGTGGACCATTATATTTTCAGAAGCCACCACTTTTGGCTGCCCAGAAGTTATGAAGTTATGAAATAGATGAACAAATTAAGTTAGGTTTCCTTAGTTATGCCCAAACTACAAGAGTTGTTTTTTTTTTAAAAAGAAATGTTTGACTTGCCCAGTAAAATGAAGTGCACAGAAACATTTGATAAAATATTACAGTTACTGAATACTGATGCTTTTGCTGGTTCCAACTCATAGTAATCCTATGTAAACAAAAAAATACTGCCAAGTCTCCTACTACTAGTGTTTATTAGTATTTAAGCCATTAGACATCACAGTCCTTACTTGCCCCTGCTTCAGGTACTCACTATGGTGATGGGCAGGTTTGATATAATGAGCTTCTCCATAGCAATACAGTGGATTCTGCCAGTCTTCAGGCGATGTTACACATTAAAGCAATAGATACATGTGGGTTCTGACCAATCAGAATAAACAAAGGCCCAGTGGTGACTGCCTTTTCTCAGTGATTGAGATCTCCACCAAGGGAAATCAATTTAGAAGGCAATTCTTCATGCCATACACCATCCACAGATTCTTGCAGATCAGAACCTTTTTGAGTCATGTGGTTAAGTTGCCGGCAACCTGGGTGACTCGGGCCCCCAGATGCCAGTCTCTCTGTCAGGGTTGCTATGCATTAGAATCATCTCATGGGCAGGGAGTTGGGTGGGTGAGTCTGTTTTTGAGGCTGACCCTCCGCTTAAATTGTTGCGAATCCTTTATGGTGACAAAGTCTAACATTCATGTGCCATGCCTTGGTTCTTCTGGAGGGCTGCTTCAGCGTGAAGCCATGCAGCTTCAGTGCCCACATTCTGGGACCCATAAAAGTCAGGAACATGACCGTGAACTATGAATTACAGTGTGAATGTATCAGTGGTCAGAAACTAGTGGTGCTAGTGATGAATCCACTTGAAACCTGCTCCAACCCATCCTCTCCCCCTGACTACTCTATTGTCTTGCATTCTGCTCCCCCAGGGGAGGGAACTTAAAACAACCACACATGGAGACCTGGATTTGGGAGCTTGAATGGACCCTAGTGATCTGTGGTCCAGCTTGTCAAAGTCTCACAACTGTTAATGGAGGACGAAGGAGCCTATATCTTCTATAGGCTGTGCCTTAAACCACTGGTTCCATCGTTCCCCCTCTCCCCAGGCTCCCTGCCCACTGGACTTAAACCTGCCTCCTTAGGATCACTGGTTTTCATGCCAGATGATCCATAGCACCCAAGTGTAACTAGCCCCAGGGAGGTATATATTGTTTGTGACAGATTGTATCATTCCTCACCCCCCCCGCCCCATTTTTTGGCTCTGGGTTTTGTTGAAAGTCTATACACCCATGTGAATGATGTGGTTAGAATGTCGAACACATGCTTAGCTTTGAACAGAGACTAAATATCTGAAAATGATGCCTGTTTGAGACAGATAGGAGGGGAAATACTCTATTTACAGAAAGAATTATCTGGCAATGTGGACAACCATTCCCCCAGCATAACTGTTTTACAGATGTGAATTTAAAAGGGTTTTCTACAACATAAAAAAAATGGATTCATTTTTACATTTTAAATTTAGAGTAGGCGATGTCGTTGCAATACCGAAAGATAAAAATGATAGAAAAGTATGCAAGAAGAGACTTGGCTCTCTGTTCAGTGAGACTCAGCCCGCCTCACTTCGTCCCTTAGATAAGACTGGGATTTCCTCCTGGATATGCAAATGTATATGCTATCTGTAACGCTTTTATATACTATATGGAATATATTTTAAGGTGTTTTTTTTTTAATTAAAATTTTCTAAATTATTTTACCAGAGGTTCGTACAGTGGTTCTCAAAATCCATCCATGTATCAAGCACATTAGACGGGTATTTCCTGAAGCAAAGTTTCTACCCTGAAAGTCTTTTCTCATGTGATCTCCTTTGAAACAATTGTGTAAAAGGCTGGGTCAATACTGGAACACTTCCAGAGTGGCAATCACTGTGAACAGACTTGGTGCTTGTAAATAGTAAGGATTTACTTATTACTTCTCAATCAATAAAGGTATTTTCTTGCTACTTTTGAGTATGTTTTCTTCATTTTACTTATTCTCCCTCCGATTATATGGTAATGTGTGCTCATTGTGAGCCATGTGCAAAAATACAAAAAAAAAAATCACACACAGGAGTGAACCCCATTACCTCAAGTGGTCATTTATGATTCCATTTTGAGAAACATTTGCCCATCGTTTCACTCTCCCTGACCTTCTCCACACTTCTGCATAAGCTTATCCTCTACTCCAGTGGTTCTCCACTTTCCTCATGCCTCGACAACCCTTTCATGCAGTTCCTCAGGTGGTGGTGACCCTGCCAACCTAGCATTATTTTTACTGCTACTTCATAACTGCCATTTTGCTACTATTATGAATCATAATGTAGATATCTGATATGCAGGATGTGTTTGCATTGTTACATATTGAACATCATGAAAACATAGTGGTTAATCAATACATACAGTGTGAGATATTTCTAATGACAAATAAATGAAGTTTTGTCTTGAAGCATGCTGTAGTTTGGGTAACAGTATTCACACTGGGTACTCATAGGTGGGTGTAGCTGCATGTGGACAGACCCACATGAGATGGATGGAAGAGTGATGTCTCAGTTTCTAAGACCATCGGAAATATGTGTTTTCCGATGGCCTTAGGCGACCCCATGCAAGTGTTGTTCAACCCCCAAAGAGGTTGTGATGCACAGGTTGAAAACCGCTACTCTACTCCCTCCAATCAAACATCCAACAAACCTTGTCATGTTCAGTACAGGTACTTCCACTCTGTCTTCATTTTAAGCATCACCTCTCTCTGATAACCACTTCCTGTCATTCCATCTCCCTCCCCCAGGATATTAGTCCCCAAACCCCCAGGGACTCTAGTTTGTCTATTGACCTTTTGTCTTTCCACCGTCAACAACTCTCCATGGTCCCCTCCGCTCCTTCCTTGGTCCAGGGGCCATTGCTAACTCACTCCCTGCACTTGCCTCCAGCATCCTTCCCTGGCCTTTACTTGTATTCACCTGAAGAGTCTTGACTCTGAGACATCCCATACCTCTGCTTTGTCCGGTCTGATTTGGAAGGCTGGTGTGGCAGGTACAAAAACACACAGGTCATGGGCTAGTCTTGTTTAAAACCGATGATCCCCCAAAGTCAAGTGGGCAGTTTCCAGTACTTGCCTGACATTTTCCTAATTGGGTCACCCTCTTGTTCTCTCAAACTATTTTGCGCTTTCTCTGGTCTCCTCAAGCCCTGGTGGTGCTGTCTGGTGAGCACAATCCACCCGCTGCTCCATGGGAGAAGGTGAAGACGACTGTTCTCAGAGATTTACAGACTTAGAGCCTTATACAGAGTCCTTATGACATGTCACTGGCTGGACTAATCTCTGAAGAAAGTTATCAGTGAAAATAAGAAAGACACTCTGAGAAATGGACTGACACAATGGTGGTAACCATGGGCTTAATACAGCAACAGTTGTGAAAATGGGTTGGGACCAGAGGGGCGCGGACTTGAAAACACTCCAGCACAGCTACCCTTAACTCAGCAGTTTGTAACCTGTGGGTTGCGACCTTTTTGGGGATCGAATGACCCTTTCACAGGGGTCACTTAAGACCATCGGAAAATACATATTTGGGATGATCTTAGGAATTGAGACACCTGCTCCTTTATCCGTCTTCAGGGGGGTCTGCCCACACGCAGAATATGCCCATAGAGGAGTACCTTGTGTGAAGACTGTTAACAATGCTATACCATGCTTTAAGACAAAATTTCATTTATTTGTCATTAGAAATAAATATTTAAGTAATATTGTTTTTGTTTGTTTTGTGGGCATCACTGCCTCTGGTGGTCATGGGCACCACCCAGCTGCCCCTGGATTTGAACCACCAAGCCCTCGGGCTGCAGTTCCACACTCAACCACTTACGCCACCGGGGCTCAGCCCCGTAATATTGTTTTTGTGACGAATCACTATGCTTTAATGATGTTCAATCTGTAACAATAAAATTGTATGCTTCATATTAGATATTTATATAACGATTCATAATGGTAGCAGAAGGACAGTTATGAAGTAGCAAAGGAAATAATTTTATGGTTGGGGGTCACCACAACATGAGGAACTGTATGAAAGGGTCGCAGCATTAGGCAGGATGAGAACCACTGCTCTAACCCTTCACAATGATGAGGAAGGTCAGGTTAGAATTAGTGGGCAGTGCCTGCCCCTGCCCCTTGGCTGCTTCGAGTTCACCATCTGCCCTCTACTCTGCCCACCTCCAGCTCGTCACAGCACGTGGGGGCCTAATGTAGTCCCTTGTCCAAGTGCTATTCTATTTTCAGCCCCACCAGCGACTGCCACTCAAGCACTCTTTGGGCACTGACGTGTGAGAACCAGTGACGTGTCTTCCCTCAAGAAGAGAGGCTGGGAGTTGGTTTTGACAAATTTGGGAAGGAAGCTTGGGCAGAAATAGATGGGTTTCTGGGTATCCATAGTGTGGTCTTGACACGGGGAGGTAGCATGTGCTTTGAGAGGGTATGACCCCTATGCCCTTCAGACTCTTGACTTCGTAGGAAGGGACATGGCTCGAAAAAGGATCAGCACAGGGTCTCCAAAACACAGGACTAAGTGTAGGGCCCACTCTGGCCCAGGCCTCAGTGTAGGAGGTGCCATTTTCGTTCAGGTCACGATCAGCTATTAGTTCTTGCTTAAAACTCATCGCCATCGAGTCAATCCTGACGTGTAACCATCTCCTGTGGGTTCCTGAGACTGTAACTGTTTATAGGAGTAGCAAAAGCCCAATCCTTTTCCTGAGTGGCTGCTGCTGGGGGTTTTGAACAGCGGATCATGAGGCTGGCAGTCCAACACCTAACCACTCCACTCCCAGGGGCCTTGCTTAGATACTTCACGTCCTTTTCCACTCTGCCTCTCTGCAGAAGTCTGTTTTTCACATGGCAGTAGAAGCATGTGCTAGTTGAGGCATTGGGCTGCCACACATAAGGCCTGCAGTTCAAAACCACCCATTGTCCCTTGGGAGAAAAAGGAGACTCTTTGACCCTGTGAGGTTGGCAGTCTCAGAACCCCCATGAACGGATAAGCAGGGAGGGGATTTTTTTTTTTTTGGCATCATCGCTCTCCGGTGGTAGGAGTAGGAGGCCCAGCCCCACTGCTGGAATTGAACCTCCGTCCCAGTGGGCCGCAGTCCCGCGCTCAACCACTACGCCACCGGGGCTCGGCCCAGAGGGGATTTTTTTTTAATCTCTTTCAATTCTCAAAGAATTTTTTCTTAGGGCCTTAATTAAGTTGTTACCATCGACTTCAGGGCCCCTGCAGGATCTGGCTCCTGACGGTCTTCCTGGCTTCCTCTCCGCTCCGCACTCCTGCTCTTCCCTTCTTTGTCCATTCTCATCTTCCAGCTTTTCCACTTAATGTTTTCTCTTCCTTTTGGGGACTCATTTTCTACTCAATTCATGTTTCTGATCAAATGGAAGTAGCCAGCATGTCCAGTCTCTAACCTGTCTTTGCTTCTCAGCACTTAGGATGCCTGGCATGCTATTTCAGGAGTGATTTGGTGGGAGTTATACAGGAAATTAGGTTCACACAAGGGTTTCTTATACTAAGTTTTCAGTAACATTCATCATATTCTTCACAATATGTCTTAAAAAAGGCCTATTGAGTCGTTTCTGGTTCTTCTATTTCCATTTATCTAGTTTATCTGGTTTCCCTGTCTCCTCTTGACACCTTCTTCCCACCCATCCCTCCCCCCAGTCTTCACTATAAATGTTGAAGCAATTGGTGAATGTTTGGCCTCAGGTAGATACTTTTTAAGGAAACAGGAGTACTCATAGGTGATATCATTTCTTTTATGATCTAATGTTTATGGAGCCAAAAGGTGATCTCTGGGTGTGGTTTTCAGTACAAAGTTTAAAGGCTGGAAGTTGGAGATTACTTGAGGGCAGTAGTCTCAGGAGTTCCCCTAGTCTCTACCATTTCATTATGTCTAGCCTTTGGAGAGAATTTGAATTTTAGTCTACATTTATAGCCCCCTTTTCCAAAGTCACTGATCAGAGTCCTTTCAAGTGTAGGTGGACATCATTTAGTTCTTGTGGTTTCAAAATGCTGTGATTCATGGAGGTTATTAGTCCTTTGGATTAATTTTTTCTTTGGACCTCTGATTTCCTTCATCCTCTTTGGCTCCAGGCAAGTCAAGGCCAATATTTGTGTCGTAAATGGCAGATTTTACTTTTTTTTTTGAGTTATTTTATTTTTTGAATCATTTTATTGGGGGCTCATACAACTCTTATCACAGTCAATACATAGATCGATTGTATGCAAACCACATCTGTACATTTGTTGCCATCATCGTTTGGAAACATCCTCCTTCTACTTAAGCCCTTGATATCAGCTTTTCATAGTTTCTCTCCTGCCCCACCCTCCTCCCTCATGAACCCTTGATAATTTACAAATTATCATTATTTTGTTATATCATACAAAGCCTGATGCATCCCTTCACCCACTTCCCTGTTGTCCATACCCCAGGAGGATGTTATATGTAGATCCTTACAATTGGTTCCCCCTTTCTACTCCACCTTCCCTCCACCCGTCCCAGTATCACCACTCTCACCACTGGTCCTGAAGGGATCACCTGTTCTCAATTCCCATGTTTCCAGCTCTGATCCATACCAGTGTACATCCCTTGGTCTAGCCAGATTTGTAAGATCCAATTGGAATCATGATAGAGTGAGGTGGGGAGTGGGGGGGGGGGAAGGAAGCATTTAAGAACTAGGTGAAAGTTGCATATTTCATTGTTGCTACACTGTACCTTGACTTGCTTGTCTCCTCCTTGCAAACCTTCTGTAAAGGGATGTTGCTTCATGTACTGATGTGCTTTGGGTCCCCAATCTGTACTCCCCCTCATTTATAATGATATAATTTTAGTTCTTTGATGCCTGATACCTGATCCCTTCAGCACCCCGTGGTCACACAGACTGGTGTACTTCTTCCATGTGAGCTTTGTTGCGGCTGAGCTAGTTGGTCGCTAGTTTACTTTCAAGCCTTTAAGTCCCCAGATGCTATATCTTTTGATAGCCAGGCACCATCAACTCTCTTCACTATTTTTGCTTATGCACACATTTGTCTTTAGTGATCATGTCAGGAAGGTGAGCATCATGGAATGCCAATTTAATAGAATGCCAATTTACTGCCACTTTAATGCAAAGTGTTCTTGCATTGATGAAGTACTTGAGTGGAGGTCCAATGTCCATTTGCTGTCCGAATTCTAACCCTATTAGTATATGGATGTATATATGGTTCCCCATCAACACATATAAATATATTTACCTATGTTCACACCTATATTTAGACCTCTATAAATGCCCTTTACTTCCCAATTCTTTCCTCTATTTTCTTTTACTTTTCTCTTGTCCCACTATCATGCTCAGCCTTCATTTAGGTTTCAGTAATATCTCTCTGTAACATTACTCTTGATCAATCCCTATCAGGCCTCTCAGACCCACCTTGCCACTGGTTTTGAATCACGTGTTGTTCCCTTATCCCTGGGCCAGTCAACACCAACTCCTTTTCCCCACCTTCCCATCTCCCTTGTCCCCCCAGAACAATTACTCCCCTTGTTTTCTCTTCCAGTCTGTTCATCCAGCCTATCTTATCTAGATAGACTTGCAGAGATAACAATATGTACCAAAAAAAAAAAAAGACATTGTAAGATGAAGCATCCAAAGAAAACAAAACAATGAGAACAACAACAAAAAAACCCCACAATGTCAAGAAAAAGTATATAAATAAGTAAAAAACAATAATAACAAAATAAAAACCTGCAAATAGTTCAAGGTCAGTTTGTTGACCTCCAGGAGTGTCCCCAGTTGAGTTCAATGGGGTGCCATACCCTGGCCTCAAAGTATATCATTGGCACTCTCTTGGGAACTCAATGATCTGCTCCTCCTGCTGCTCTGCTGCACACCCTTAGTGTTTTGCCTTGGTGTGGTGGGGTCAGACTGGGTACAATCCTGACCCTGATTCTCCACTGTTGTCCCTGTAGGGCCTTGGGTCAGTGAGGGATGCCATGTTTCATAGTAGCGCCAGTCATATGATCCTCTCTGTGCATTGGCTGTGGTGTGTGGGGATATCAACCTCAAGGCTCAGTGGGCTCCACTCTTTCTTCCTCCCCCTTCACGTGTTCTCGTGTGCTCTGGTCAGGCATGCCCCTCTCCCTGAGCTGCAGCTTCAGCACTGTCCTCCAAAGCAAACTCCCCTGGGGGGAGAGGCGGCTGTTCACGCAGTTGGGATTTAGGTTGGGCCCTCAGACCCCTCCACTGGTTTCCTGCTCCATGCTGTCATGCTCCATTCACATCCTGGAACACTGAGATTTACATTTTTTTTTTTTTTAGGCATCACTGCCCTCAGGTGGTGGGAGTAGGAGGCCCAGCCTTTGCTCCTGGGAGCTGGAATTGAACCTCCAACCCAGTGGGCCGCAGTCCCGCGCACGACCACTACGCCACCGGTGCTCAGCCCCGAGATTTACATTTTTAAGGCATCAGAGGCTATTCATCAAACTAGATCTAGATCCTAAACTTCATGAACTATTATGCCAATTGACTGAGTTGCCCTAAATCTTCAAATACAGTAAGCCAATCCAAAGAAGTGTTTGGTTCTGTCTTGTAAGTAATGGTAACTGTGTCTCCATGTATTTTATTATACATATGAATATATCTGCAGCATACATGTACTGATGATATATTTCCTTTCGTATTTCCACAAGGGTGCAAGATCTCCTGAGATGGAGAACGTTGTCTTGTTCATTGCTGTATCCTCAGAGGCTAGAGTAGCGTCTGACACAGAAAGGGCAGTGTCTAAGCACTCAAAGGGCCCATATATAACTGCATGAGTATGCTTTCCCAAATCGATGTGGAAAAGCATGCCCTTTCCCACAAGATTGGTGTCTTTGCTGTGGAGTGGTACTTGCTCCTTCTCTTAACCGCTCTCTTTCTCTTCCTACCATACTGGAAACCCTAATGTGAGCATACAAATATGAAAACTGTCACACGGAGTCAGACCAGTTTCCTGTTATGTTAGAATTTTGTGCAACAATTTTCCATAAATCAATCTAAAGGTTAGAGATATGAGGGGGAATCCTCCCATGGAATTTCTTCCCTAAAGAAATTTTCCCTATTTAAACTTTTTTTTTTACAAAATAATCTTATTACCTCCAAAGTACTCTCCATTATTATATAGAATCATCAAATCTGTTTCCATTCTTGGAAACATTTTTCAAACTCATCTCTCTGGATGACTGATAGTACCTCCCTCATCTTTTTCTTCACTTCTTCAAAGTCTTCCAATCTCAGTCCTTTCATGTCGCACAGCATTCTCTGAAACAAAAAGAAGTCGCATGGAGTGAGGTCAGGTGAGTTAGGGACATGAAACAAAAGAGGCATGCTTTTTTATTTATTTATTTTTTGTCAAAATCTTGCACCCTGAGATAGCTGCATAAGCAGGTACACTGTTGGCCACAAATTGGGCCTTTTTGGTCATTCATGAAGCATGCCTCTGTTTTAAAATTTTCATGTTTTAGCCAGGAGCTGAACTATTTGCATTACTAATGGTTCCATAGTGAGCTATTAAAAGAAAGGAAGCTGGCCCACAAATTGGGCCTTTTTTGGTCACACAATTACAGAATCTTTTCAGAACCTCTAAATAGAAAGCTTGATTGAAAGACTGACCTGGTGAAATGAATTCCAAATGTGCTATCACGCTCAGATAAAAACAAAACAAAAAAACAAAAATGAGTGAGCCTCATCTTGATCTTTGACTTCATTTGAAGAACTTATTTTGGGAGAAATGATGATGGCATCCTCCACTAGCTTGTTTGATGTTTGCTTTCGGGGTCATAAGAATAGCACCATGTCTCACTACCAGTAATGGCCTTGGGGGAAAAGTCTAGGAAAAATTTAAAAAGATCTGTCCCAGGTCACAAGTGCCCGAATTTTGTTAACATTTTCCTTTGTTTGAGAAGTTGATGGACGTCCAGAACAAGGTTTATCACCAATCGACATTTCACCTTTTTTGAAAAGAGAAAACCACTTGTACACTTGAGTTTTTCCCAAAGTGCTGTCCTTGTAGCTGTGTTAGAAATCACAGCATTTCTGAGGCATTTTTCCTGAGCAGGAAACAATCACTCGCAGCCATACACTGTTCTCTTAAATCAGCCATCACAAAAAAACGAGGTTTGAAGGAAACTGCTTCAATGAAAATAAATCACTGAGACCAGAGAGAACCTTCTTAGGTGATGCCACTGAGTGCACTAACTGAGAGTGAGTTGCCCCATGGTGTGTATTATGAAAACTCCATCCATAGAGCTGTTTTTACCTTTTTGAGGTATGGGTATCCCCTTGTATTCCATACTCTATTTCTCCCACCCCCCACCTCCAAATAAGCGCTTCCTTTCTTTTTGTTTTTTTTCATTTTAATACATCATTTTATTGAGGGCTCTTACAACCATCCCTACACCCCTTGCGTCTCTCTTAATCGTAGTGAGGCACACACACACACCCTCCCTGTCCGCTGCTGAGCTGGCTCATGCAATCCAAGGGGTGGGTGCGGGTTCTGGAGCTCCCATGAGGGCTCCCAGGGGGACTCTGCGCCTTAGTGACAAACAGTCTAGTTGGAGGCCCCTGCCCACTGCATGGCCCTGGTGGCAGAGTGAGCAGTTTGAATTCTCTACTTGCTCCACGGGAGGAGAAAAATTAGGCTTTGCGCTCCCATAAAGATACACAGGTTTGCAAACTCAAAGGGCCAGTTCCACCCTGTCCGGTCGGGTCACTCTGCGTCAGGACAGACGTGACGGCATTGCCTTGGCGGTTTTCTCAACCCGGTTATTTGGTGAGCGCCCCACCAAGAAGTCCGCTGTACCACGAGAAGCTGTACACGGGCCGACCCACGGAGAGGGAGGCATTCACACCAGACGAGGGAAGCCTGGCGCTCTCCCATCCCGAAAGGATTCTGTGCCCTACTTAGAAGTGCATCATGCTACCCAGTCCTGTAGGGAAGCCCTGTGACTCCTTGGGCTGCAATGCATGCTACCTTATGAATCGAGCGGCCCCTGTGAAAGGGGTCGAGAGCCCCGGGTTGAGACCGCTGGCCTCCGGGGTCTCTGTGAGTCAGCAGTGAGTTTGTTTTTTAGGGGATGGGGTCCTGCAGGAACCTGGTGACGCAGGCATTGGACTGAGAAACTCAGGGCCAGCTTCCTTTCTTTTAATGCTCACTATGGAACCATTAGTAATGCAAATAGTTCAGCTCCTGGCTAAAACATGAAAATTTTAAAACAGAGGCATGCTTCATGAATGACCATGCCTTCCTCCGGCAGAGCCAAGCTAACCTATGTATCATTTTGACTGCAGTGTCTGTGTTGCCGAAAATAGAGCACTTGGCTGAAAAATTGCTTATGGCTTTTTGGCTTGACCATAGGCCAAGATTTTCCAGGCACTCTCAAGAGGGAGATGTCCCCCCACCCACTCAGAGCCTGGCTAGGTCCCTGCAGTGTCTGAAGTTGAGCTGTTCCACTCCACCAGCATGCCCTTTGGCATATCCACCATCCTAGCCCAGACCCCTGCAGAGGAGACCTCTTAACTGAGGGCCTTTGTGGGAAGCCTTCCTGGAGCTTGTTATCACAATGAGGGCTCAGGTGAGTCCGACTCATAAGGCACCGATGTTCAACAGAACGAGACATTGCTCACAGTTGTTGTCCTACTTGAGCGCATTGTTGCTGCCACGGGGTCAGTCCCTCTCCACGAAGGTCTTCCTCCTTTTCACAGACACTATGCTTTTCCAAGCAGGAGGTCCCTTTCCCAGGGTTGGTCTCTCCTGAACACATGTCCACAGAATGTGAATGAAGTATCACCATCTTCCTGGGGCCCCTCTGGTGTGTGAGTCTGGGGACATTCAAGAAAGAGATCCACAGAAACTCATATTTGAAGGGGTGGGGGAGCATCTGGTGGGAGAAGGAGGCCCAGCCTTGCTCCTAGAGAGCTGCTGCTGGATTTGAACCGCCAAGCCAGTGGGCCGCAGTCCCGCACTCAACCACTATGCCACTGGGGCTCAGCCCAGAAACTCACATTTTTAAGAGTGAGTTTTATATCAAGGGTAAGGGCACGTCAAGAAAACATCCCAACCCAGTGCTGCCCAAGCCCATGCATCCAACATGAGCCCAGATGTCCGACACCAATCTATGAAGCCCTCCTCCATCTCACAAAACACATGCAATGATGCCGACTGCAGGAGGAAAGCTGAATCAGTGGGCGTGTCAGCATCTCAGCGCTGTGGGGGTCTCCACACGGCTGCTCCAACGCCCAGGGTTGCATCAGGGTAGCTCTAGGTGGCTTCTCCTCAGGGGTGTCTCGCGGGAAGTAAGCCTTTCCAGCTGAAGCAGGGAACTGGCTAAGGCAGCGGCACCTTGGTCTGACCTTCAGAAAGCAAGAGTCCTGAGAACCCAGAAGGTGAAGCTCACCAAGCCATTCAAGTAGCTCCACATGTGTTTATCAGCCAGATTGGCACAATAAACATTACTAGCTCATCACTGCTGGGAAGGAATCTTGAAGATGCTTTTTTTAGCAGCTTAGGGTCAGGATTTACATCCTCCTTTGGCCACACTCCAGACCCATGAAACTTCAAGAAACTTCTATTTCATGCTCCCTTTGTGAGCCGTGAGATAAGAACCAGGTCTGGGGGGAATGAAACAATGGGGAGTCCGGTATTTTCTTCCAAGAATGTCATGCTTGGACTATTGCAGGAAATGAGTCAAAGCCCAGCTGCAGTGCCTGGTCTGACCTTGCTTGTGGCTGGGCGCCTCAATCAGCACCTCTGCTCAGCTCCTGACACGGTGAGCCTGTTTAAGCAGAAACAAGGTGCCCACATTCCATCACATTTTTTTCTCTTCTCGGGTTTTCATTTGAATTTCAATTGTATAGAAACTTGCAAATGTAAATATATATTGAATGGGACCCACAGTTCTTACAGAAAGAAAGAAAATGAGATCTCCGTATTGTACCATACAAAACATTTAATTCCACATATTTCCAAGACCAAGCTATGAACAGAACACTGGGGGGATATATATATATATAAATATTTGGTTTAAGATTTTTTTCCTCCAATGATTTTATTGGGGGCTCTTACAGCTCTTATAACATTCAAAACATCATTTCCATCAAGCACATTTGTACACATGTTGCCATCCTAATTTCCAAACATTTTAGCCTTTGGTATAAGCTCCAACTTCCCTATTAATCTTTTAAATGTTTTATTTAAAAAATTTTTCCAATGACTTCATTGGGGGCTCTTACAGCTCTTATAACATTCAATACATCATTTATACCAATTACATTTGTACACACGTTGCCATATTCATTTTATTGGGTGCTCATACAATTCCTTTAATAAATCATTTTGTTGGGGGGCTCATACAACTCCCATCATGATCAATACATAGATCAATTGTATGCAGGCCATATTTGCATACTTGCTGCCATCATCACTCTCAAAACATCCTCCTTCCACTTAGGCTCATAGTACCAGCACCTTATGTCCCCTCCTTCCCGCTTCCCTCTCCCCCATGAACCCTTAATAATTTACAAATTATTACTGTGTTAGTCTGGATAGACTAGAGGAACAAATTTCAGAGACACACATAAAGGTATAAGGAAAGGATTTATATACAAAAGAAATGTGACATTAAGAAGGCATCCCAATCCAGTCCAGTGCAAAGTCTTAAGTCCAATAATAACCCATATGCCCAAAGTCAGTCTATAAAGTCTGCTTCTGACTCAGGAAGTCACAGGTCAGTGGGTGCAGAATTCTGGCGCTGGCAGGGGTCTCCCCATGGCTCCTCGCTTCCAGGGTTCAGGTCCATCAACAGCATGCCACTCCAGCTTCAGAGGTCTGTCTTCATCAGGGCTAAGCCATGTGGTCTCTCCACCGGCCACTCCAGCCTCCCAGCCACCGCCATTCTGTGTTGCCTGTGGTTAATCATCTCTCTCTCTAACTCCCAACAACTGGGGAAGATAGCTTCTCATCTTCACGAAGGAAATATCGCGAGATTTTCCTGGACTCTCAGGTGAAAGCTATGCACACATAGAGGCCTCATCGGCTACTCATATGATACACTGTCCAGTGTGTTCTTTCACTCATTTTCCTGTTGTCCGTACCCCAGGGAGGAGGTTATATGTAGATCCCTGAAATTGGTTCCCCCTTTCTATTCCACCATCCCTCCACCCTCCCGGTATCACCACTCCCACCATGGGTGGGGAACCATCATTTTAAGAGAAAATATTAGAAAGTATGGTGAGGGAAGATTGAAACAAAGTGCCAACCTTAAGGAAAGGATAGGATGCTTCTATTTGAAAACAGAAGAACCAGCTATCACCTAGAAAACGAGATCTGCCACCCAGCTAACTGAAAAGATATGTTTCTCCAAGGTATGCAAAAAACCTCTACAAATCTACAGAAAATCATGTAATCCAATTAAAGGGGGGGCGGAATTAACAGTAATTAATAGAAAGGGATATACCGATAAATGATAAGGCTGGTCCAGAATAGTGAATGTACCTTGCACTGTCAAAAGAATGAACAAGTCTGGCTCAGAAGACATACAGACAGTGTGGGGAGCTTTTTCATACATGCTTTGGACATTTCTCAGAAGGACTGGGTCCCTGCAGGACATCATGCTTGGGAAAGCAGAGGGTCAGCCACAAGAGAAAGACCCTCAGGGAGATGGGTTACTAGCCCTGACGTCTCTAAGCTCTTTTCAGGAAAGGCAAAACACAAAGACAAAGACGACAGTGTTGTGCAGAAGTGTCGAGTCCGCTGTGACTCAGTCAGTCCATGTGCAATGAAAGGGCACAGTGGCTGGGCCGGGCCACCCTCACCATGCTGTCACAGGTGAGGTCATTGCTGCTGCCAGCTCAGTCCACCTCGTCAAGTCCAGGCACCAGGCTCTCTGGGTACTCTGGCTGTGTCCATGCTTGCTTCTAAGGAGTGTTCTGGCTGTACTTCTTCCCCGATGGTTTTGCTTGTTCTTCTGGCAGCTCACGGCCAGTCCCAGTTTTTGCCACCACTGTTGCTTCTGTGGTTTTCCTTCTTGTCAAAGATAAACCAGTCAGGCAACTTGATCCACAGCTCCGGGCCTGTGAGAGACGGACTTTGTACAGGTTAAAGATATGGCAAAATATGAAAACAGGGGATCCACCTATACTGACTAGAAAAGTGATTCATTCTGTCAGTAACTGGAAGTGCCCACCCAGCCTCCCCCGGGGCTTTGACACTGACGTCTGGGGCCTCCTTGTTTCTTCCTCCACGGAAGAGTTTCTGGGAGAAAAAAAAAGGACACATTCCAGGAGAGAAAAGAAGAGTGCAGACATGGGCCACAGGCTAGCGGCAGTTGGCTCGCAACAACTTCCTTTTCTGATCCACCTGTGCTCCCACGCCTCCACTCACTCTGCACGCTGCCTTCTCTGTCCCCCCGGCCCAGGCACTTTCCCTGAGGGTACAAGGCCGCACAGTCAAGGTTCCCCAGCTTCCTCGTGACGAGACCCTCTCACACAGTTCCTCACGGGGCGGTGACCCGAGCCAGAAAATTCTTTTTGCTGCTCCTTCATCACTATCATTTTGTTACTGTTATGGGTCAGGCGACCCCTGTGGAAGGAGCGTGTGACCCCCATCCGGGTTGAGAACCGCTGCCCGAGAGCAAGACTTAAACCTGGTCTATTTCTGGTAGGAACCCTGGCAGGGTTGTGGTGATAAGTTGGGCGAGGCTCTGTCTACAGGGTCTGCAGTTCGAACCCGCCAGGGAGAAAGACTGGGCTCTCGACTCCAGTTACCGGAGGACAGTGTTGGACTTCCACAGCGGACTGGCTGTGAGTCACTATGGACACGGGCCTGGCAGTGTGTGCCCTTTTACTTCTTGCTGAGTCATCGTGGATGACCTGCGTCCGCCCGAGGAAACCATCTATTTCATCTGCGCTCTGGTAGCACAACATTATTCACAATCCTCCTTTGAGGTCCTTCCAACTTTGTAAAATCTCAGGTGATATCATCTTTCTTTTTCTTTTTTTCTAAATTCAGCAATTTTGCTGAGCTCACTTTTTCCCCCCACCCCACATCACTGCCCTGGTGGGAGTAGGAAGCCCAGCCTTGCTCCTGGAGAGCTGCTGCTGGATTTGAACCGTCAACTCTGTGGGCCACAGTCCTGCACACAACCACTGCGTCGCCAGGGCTCAGCAATATCATCTTTCTTATCTTGATATTGCTTATTTCTATCTTCTTGATTTGTCTGTGAGATTCGCTGATTTTATTATTCTTAGTTTTATCTTTCACTGATTTCTTCTCTAATTTCTATTACTGCTTTTCTTCTGTGCTTATGGGCATGTAATGTATTCCGACCGCCCCCCACCCCCAGATCCTAAGATGGAAGTGTAGATCATTTTGAGACCTTTCTTTTTTTTTTTTCTACTAGCTTTGGCTTGGTGCCATATACAATTCCCCCTAAATGCTACTTTGCTGCCATCCCACACATTTTGATGTGCTTTGTTTCATTTTAATTTAATTCAGAATCCACCGTGTTTCTTTTTAATTGGGGGGGGGGTGCAGGGAGGGGACTTAGGATATTTAGAAATGTATTACTTATTTTAAATATATTTGAGACAATTTCCAGACATTTTTCTGTTTTCCAGGCAAATAGCAAATTCCGGATGCCCATGAAGTATAATATTCAATTTCTTTAAAGCCCACCGATATGAAGTAGCTTCAGACTCATGGTGACCCCCTTATAGGGCAGAGTAGAATTGCCTCCTGGTGTTTCCAAGTCTGTATACCTTTAAGGAAGCAGTCTACCTCAACTTCATTCTATGGACAGCTGGTGAGCTTGAATAGACAGTCTTTTGTTTAGCAACTGACTGCTTCATCAGTGCACCAACAGGGCTCCCTTTCAAATCCCTAGACTTGGGCCATGAGCTAGAACCAATAGATGGCCAGAAGAACTGCCCTAATAAGACATGGCTGAACATCGCAGAATTTTCAAAAGGACATCAAAGAGACAGCCAAGCTGTCTATGCAAACCCTGGTAGAGAGACTGAGAATTCAGAGAGATCAGAACCAAGGAGACATCAACTCCTGCTGTCTCCAACTTTACCCGGAGTGAGTGCACTGATGAAGGCCATGCTTACTGGGACTATGATCCTGAAATAATAATGTGTGTAGTGTGCTGTACTTAGACCCTTATACTGGCCCTGATATTTTTATGCTTAGTAGTTTGAGTGAATTTTAAGATTATTAGATTGTTTGATGTGTGTTTGCAGTGAATAAACTGAGCATTTGAAAATGTCTAAGAGGGTCAAATAATTATTGACTGTGCCTGCTCATGATACATTCCACTTGTAGACCTGTCTAGAACAGCAGACACAGATGTGTAGACTCAGAAGGCAGGTGAGGGGAGCCGCAGACTGGGAGGAAGGAAACATGGGGAGTTGTTTCCTTAACACTGAGGTTCTGTGTGGGGCGATGGAAAAGCTGTGAAAAACATTAGTGGCGATGGTTAAAAAGTAAACTGACAAATAACAAAACCAGTGATAGAGAATCATATCCTATCCTCTGGGTTGGTGAAGGGCAGGGTAAGTTTTGCCCCTTTTGAATTTCTGTGTCTCAAGTGATTTTTAGACTCCTGGGTTCTGTCACTAAATAATTTTTTTTTTTAATTATTGGGGGCTCCTAAAGTTCTTATCACAATCCTTACATATATCCTTTGGGTCAAACACATCTGTACATATGTTGTCATCATCTTTTTCAGAACATTTTCTTTCTACTTGAACCCTTTGTATCAGCTCCTCATTTCCCCCCCTCCCTTTTCTCCCTCCCACCCCCATGCCACCTTGATAGCTTTATAAATTATTCTTTTTTTTATGTCTTATATTGCTGACTTACTTCACTCACTTTTCTGTCAATCCCCCTGGGAGGGGGGCCATACACCTATCATTGTGAATGGTTTCCCCTTACTCCCCACCCCCTTTACCTTCCTAATGTTGCTGCTCCCCTTGTTGGTCCTGAGGGATTTCTCTGTTCTGGATTCCCTGTGTTGCAGGTTCTCATCTGTCCCAGTGTACATGCCCTGGTCTAGCCCGATTTGTAAGATAGAACTGGAGTCATGACGGTGGGTAGGAGGAAACATTCAAGAAATAGAGGAAGGTTGTGTGTTTTGTCAGTGCTAAACTGCACCCTGACTAAATGGTTTTATTCCTCTAAGAGCACAGTCACAGGGAAGCTTGTGTTTAGAGTCAACCACAGTGAAACACTTAGTATTTCTTCTCTACTAAGAGGACTTGACCACTAACAATGACAGTAATGACAGCGGCATCTGCATATCTTTGTTTTGGTAGTTATCTATGACTTTACTCTTAGGACATTACCTTAAAAAGAGCATGTGCTCTGTTCTTGTTTATTTCTACAGGGTACTGTCTTCCTTTAGAGAAGCTTGAAATGGGAACTTTGTGACTCCTGCTGCTTGCTTCAGCCAGGCCAGTGATTTGGGTTTTCTTTTTTTATTCTGACTCATATAAATGGATCAACTAATACCTACATAATAAAAGATTAAAAAAATATATATTAATATAACAACTTCCCTGGTCTTAGAGCATGTCTGGCTTATCTGGGGATCACAAAGCATTCCCACCAGATGGTTCTGTGGCAGATAGAATCCCATGCAGGTTGTAGGTTCCAGGGCACTGTATTTAAAGATACATGTGACTTTAACGAAAAGAAAAGGATAGAGACAATAATAGCAATAGCCTAAATATATTAATAAATACATTCTTAAAGACATGGTCCATTAGTATTATTTGCCACATTGACAGGAAAAAAAATTGATAAGAAACACATGATAATATCGGTAGATGCCGAAACAGCATTTGACAACATCCAACACTCATTCCTGTTTAAGACACTAAAGAAGATAGAAATGGATGGAAAATTCCTCAATATTATACAAGTTATATATGAAAAAAAAAACAGCCAATGTGGTAGTCAATAGAGAAAAGACAAAAACAATACCACTGTAAAAGGAGACCAGACAAGGATGCCTCTTGTCCCCACTCCCATTTAACATCATAATGGAGGTACTAGCTAACAACATAAGGCAAAGAAAAGACATCAAAGGTGTCCATTTGGGGAAGGAAGAAGCAAAATTATCATTATTTACATATGATATAATTCTATACATCGAAAATCCCCTAAATTCCACTAGTGGAGTGTTGGAAGCAATAGAGGAATATTGCAGTGGCAGGATACAAGATCAACAAACAGAAGTCTATCGGTCTGCTATACACATCAAACAAGATCACAGAAGAGGCCATTAAAAAGTTAGCACCCTTTACAATAGCCAAGCACAAAGTGAAATAGCTAGGGATATACCTGACTAAAAAACAAGAGACTTGTATGAGGAAAATTATAAATCACTTCTATAAGTAATCAAGAGAGACCTCAAGAAATGGAAGGATATCTCATGCTTGTGGATTGGAAGACTCAATATAGCAAAGATGTCAGTTCTACCCAAGGCACCATATAAGTTCAATGCTATCTCGATACGAATATCACCACCCTTCTTCAAGGAATTGAAAAACTGATTACCAACTTCATATGGAGAGGGAAGAAGCCCAGAATTAGCAGAGAACTCCTCAAGAAGAAGGACAAACTGGTAGGGCTCGCTCTACCTGACTTTAGCATGTTTTACATGGCCAGAGTAGTAAAAACAGTGTGGTCCTGGTATAACAACAGATACTCAGACCAATGGAAAAGAGCTGAAGACCCAGAAATAAAAGCATCAGCATGCAGACAACTGATTTTTGATAAGCACTGAAAAAACATCAAATGGGAAGCAGATGCCCTCGTCAATAAATGGTGCTGGAAAAAATGGATATCTACCTGCAGAAAAATGAAACAAGACCCATACCTCACTCCATGCACAAGAATAAACTCATGGTGGATCACAGACCTTGAGGTAAAACCCCAAACAATTAGGGCCACCAGTGAGGGAATTGGGATGAACCTGTGACCTTGGCACAGGGAATACACAGGTTATCAGAAATAGGGAAGGATACAAATATAGAGGAGCCACAAATTGACAAGTGGGATATACTGAAGATAAATCACCTGTGTACATTGGAAAAATTCACCAAGAGAGTAATAAGAGAGCCCACTGACTGGGAAAACATCTTTAGCAATGACAAATCAGACAAAGGCCTTATTTATAAAACCTGAAATACTTTTCAAGCTTACAGTAAGAGAAAAACTAATTGCCCACTGAGGAGGTGGACAAGAAGTTTCACAGGGGAAGAAATCTGAATGGTCAAAAAACACATGAGAAAATGTTCTCGATCATTAGCGATTGAGAAATGTAAATTAAAACAACTATGAGATACCACCTAACACCCTCAAAGATTGCCCACTTCAAAAAAATCAGGAAGCAACAAGTGTAGGAACGGTTGTGCTGAGATAGAAACTCTCACCCACTGCAGGTGGACCTGTAGGAATCTACAGCCTCTATGGAAATCGATTTGGCCATTTCTAAAACAGATGAAAATTGAGCTACCATATGACCCAGCAACCCCCCTACTGGCAAGAAACAAACCACTACCAGACATCTGTGCTCCAATGTTCCTTGTGGCACAGTTAACAATTGCCAGGAGTTGGAAACAACCGAAATTTCCATCAAAAGAAATGGATTAAAAAATTATGGTACATATATACAATGGAGTACTACACATGACTGAAAAGTAGTGATGAATGTATGAAGCATATCGCTGCATGGTAAGAACTGAAGGAAATCATGCTTAGTGAAGTAAGCTAGGTGCAAAAAGACAAGTACAACATGAGTCCGCTGAGGTAAGCCTTAAAAAAAAAGGGACATAGGGAAAAGGCTACTGTATATAAAAGTTAATTGGGTGATGTACAGGCAATATGGCAGGGACCAGGCTAAGTCCAGGGCTACCTATGGTAGCCAACAATAAAGGAAAGGGGGATAGTATGTGTAGTGGGGGAACAGGGCACTAATCCACCCAAGGGGAGGGTGTTGCTTATATCTTCACATGAAAGAGGGACCAGACTTAAACACGATGCTCTAGGTGTGAATACAGCATGATGACATGGAACAGCATGCCAGTGGAGGGATCTGAGAGTCCAGTCCCAATCCCAACCATGTGGACTGGCGACTCTCCTCTCAGAAGGATTTACTTTAGAGGACAACACTGAGGTTCTGGGGAGAAGGACATGTCTGACCTGAGCACACAGGAGCAATTGAAGGGGGAGGAAGAGAGAGTGGAGCACATCCTGGCACACCAAGCCTTGAGGACGATTTCCCCACTCAGAACAACCAACACACAGAGAGGACCAGATAGTCGCTTCCCTATGAGACACAACATCCCTTGCTGACCCAAGGCCCTATGGGGGACTACCCTGGAGACACAGTGTTGGGGTTGCAGACGTCTGACCCTAACAGAGGAAAGCACTAAGGGTGTGCAGCAGAGCAGTGGGGCACTGGAGCATGGAAGTCTTGAGGGAGAGGCAAGTATAGATTTGGGGGCCAGAATGGGAAACCCCATTGGACTTGACCAGAGGTTACTCCTAAATGGACTTTGAACTCTTTACAGGTTTTGCTTTATTATTATTTTTATTTCTCTATCTATGTTTCCTGGACATTTTTTTGTGTTGTTATCATTTTGTTTTCTTTTGTTGCTTCATTTTGCTGTTTGTTTGTACATAGTATCATCTCTGCAGGTCTACTTAGATAAGATAGGCTGGATGATCAGTCTGAAAGAGAAAACAACATGACGGATGATTCCGGGGGAATATGGGAGAAGAGGATGTGGCATAAAGGAGGTGGTGTTGACCAACCCAGGGACAAGGGAACAATAAGTGATACAAAATTAGTGGCAGGGAGTGAATGAGAGGCCTGGTGGGGATTGATCAAAGGTTGAATAACTGAGAAAAATGACTGAAACCCACATGAAGACTGAACATGACAATGGGATAGGAGGGAAGTATAAGAAAATAGAGGAAGGAAATAGGAGGCAAGGGGCATTTATAGAGGTCTAAATACAGGTATGTGTATAGATAAATATATTTATATGTGATGAAGGGGAAATAGATTCATGTGCACATATTTATAGGCTCAGTATTGAGATAGCAGATGGAATTGGGCCTCCACTCAAGTACTTCCTCAATGCAAGAAGACTGTTCAATTAAATTGGCATTCCATGATGCTCACTTTCCTGACACGATCACTGAAGACAAGTGTGTGCATGAGCAAATGTGGTGAAGAAAACTGATGGTGCCGGTTATCAAAAGATATCAAAAGGTGCCTGGCATGTGGGATCTTAAAGGCTTGAAGATAAACAAGCTGCCATCTAGCTCAGGAGCAACAAAGCCTACACTCCAGTCTGTGTGATCTTGAGGTGTTGAATATATCAGGCATTAAAGAACTAAAAATTTTACCTGTGTAAATAGGGGGAGTACAGGTGGTGGACCCAAAGTTCATTTGTAAGAAATGGACTTCTCCTAACAGAGGGGTCACAGAGAGGAGATACATTAGTTAGGGTGTAATGTAGCAATGATGAAACATAGAACTTCCCTCTAGTTCTTCAATGCTTCTTCCTTCCCACTGTAATGATGCCAGCTCTATCATATAAATCTGGCTAAACCAGAGGATATACACTGGTACAGATAGGAGCCGGAAACATAGAGGACAGATGATTCCTTCAGGACCAGTGATGAGAGTGGCAATACCTGGAGGGTGGGATAGAAAGGGGGAATCAATTATAAAGATTTACATATAACCTCCCCCCAGGGGTACAGTCAATGGGGAAATGGGTGAGGGAGACATTGGACAGTGTTAGATATGACAAAGTAATAATAGTTTATAAATTATCAAGGGTTCATGGGGGAGTGTTGAAGAGAGGGAGAGAGGAAATGAGGAGTCAACCCCAAGGGCTTTGATAGAAATCAAATTTTATGAGAATGATGAGGGCAGTGGATGTACGAATGTGCTTGACACACAATGGACTTATGTGTAGAGCATGTTAAGAGTTGTATGAGCATCCAATGGATTAAAAAAAAAAGATGTGGTCCAGAGGAACTCTTATTTTTAAGCGTCAACTATGCTACTTAAAACTGTTTTACTTATTGCCTACGTCCCCATGCTGTTAAGTTGAAACGGACCCGTGATGACTCATGCAGTGCAAAGCAGAAGTGTCGCATAGCACTTTCCAGGGAAGCGGACTACCTTACCTTCCATCTGCAGGGAGCTTTCTGTCTGGACTTCCAAGACAGAGCAGCTTATTCACCTGGCCCGCTAGGCTAGTCTCAATATTCTTTGCCAACCCCAATTCACATCTACAAGTTCTTCTGTGGTCCTTGTTATTCATTGTCCAACTTTCACAGGGATGGGAGGCAATAAAAAAATACCATGGCTTGGGCTGAGCACGCCTCAGTTCTAGATCCAAGGTACTTTGGACATAGATCTAAGTGGACATAGATTTAGTCCTGAAGTACTTTGGACGTAGTATCAGAAGCGCCCATTCTCTGGAAAAGATCATCTTGCCTGGTCAAGGGTGAACCAAAGAGAAGTCCCTCCATCAGATGGACTGACACAGTGGCTACCACCACGGGCTGTAATGAAATGGTTGTGAGGAGGGTACAAGACCCCAAAGTGCTTCCTTCTGTTGTCCACGGGGTTGCTATGGGTCAGAGTTGACTTGCAGGCACCCAACAACAGCAACAGCAACAACATGGCCAGCACAGCATCTAAGACATTGAATACGCCAAATACCAATTCTTAGAATTCATCCTAAAAAACTGAAACCTCAGAAATGTTCCACAAAACTTTATTAAGATCGATCAAGATGTTTTACACAGAGATTGATGATGTATATCAATGAATTTTACTCGCTATTCACTATTGAAAGAAATTATAGGAAAATGCTAATACAATGGAGAAAGCTAATAGCATGTTTCCAAGTGAAAAATCATGTGACACTAAAGCATATGAATAGGGCCTAGAATTTTGGTAGGTTTCCCACTAGTGGTACAAGTACCAATATCTCTATGAGAGAATTATGAGTGATACTAATTTTTTCCTTTAGCTTATTGTCCAAACTCTCTATAATAAGCATCCATTGCTATTGTAAAAAAAAAAAAAAACAGTGATTTTAGGAAGAAAAAGAGGTTTGTTAAATGATATACTTCCTTTGCGTTCTTACTTGACTTTGTGTAGAATAAGATGCATCAATTACTGATGCTGACTTCAAGGACCATGGAAAGTCGATCTAAAGGGCATTTAATAAATATGTGAAGTTTTATTTTAGCCTTCTCCATGAAAAGAAAGGAGCAGCCCCATAGTTTTCTTTTTTAACTTTTTATTGTGATATATCAAGTTTGGATTGTTGGTGGGTCCATTTCCAAGGCTGTAAGGTCGAGTTCTTTTAGACTATGAACAGCATATGCTGCAAAATTAGAGTTCACAAGACTACTCTCCCATCTGACACCAACTGGGGAGTTTAAGGGTCCCCCAAACTACAGGATATTAAGAGGGCCTAGAATTTGACTCTGTAAACCTCCAGATTTCTCACCTTTACTGTATTTCCCAAACTTTCGACACCAATCTTAGGCTCTGTAAATTTCTAGAAGCACTCACAGAGCTAAATGAAAGAGCTATTATACTCATGGTTTAATACAATTAAAGGATACAGATTACAATCAGCGAAAGAAAGAGACACATGAGGTCAAGTCCAGAAGTTCTAAGATAACTTAAGACTTAAGCTTCAAGTTATCCTCTCCATTTGGAATTATTGTTGCTGAAAGCAGGAAAGTTCACGAGAGCCTTACTGCTTAGAATTTTCCTTGGGACTCTGTCACATAGATATGATGGGCCTGCTCAGGTAACTGACTTCAGTTCAGTCCATCCAGAAGTTGAGCTGCTACTGCCTCCGGCTGCCTGATCCCAAGATCCAACCATCAACCAGGCACTGTCAGGCTAGCTATCTGATGGGACTCTAGGTCAATAAAGACAATTCCATTAGATGCGGCATGCCAGGACATTCCAAGGACAAACATCCAAGGGTAAGGTTAAGTTCTCTGCTACATACATGCTGTCACTCACTGTCATCAAGTCGATGCCAGCTCACAGTGACCCAACCCTATAGTGCAGGCTAGGACCTGGCCCATGGGTTTCCAAAACTGTACACTTTTAAGGGAGTGGACAGGCACGTCTTTCTCTTGAGGAGGCGCTGGTAGTTTCAAATGTTGACATTGCGGATCTCCGTCCAACTTGTAACCACTGTGTCACTAGGGTGCACAGGAAGCAGTCAATTTAAAAAATTCTAGAGTGAGCAAACGTTTCCTCCAAGCATTCTTCGCAGGCTCCAGAGGCAATAATTAATAGCAATTTCTTGTGTAAACTTTCAAAGTTTTTTTTAAGTTTTTTTTATTTATACCTTTTATTCTGAATTAGGTGAAGATTTACAGAATAAGTCATCAGTTTTGCTTTCACATATTGTTTTTGGGGCATCACTGCCCTCTGGTAGTGGGAGTAGGAGGCCCAGCCTTTGCTCCTGTGGAGCCGCTGATGGAATTAAACCTCGTCCCAGTAGGTTGCAGTCCCGCGCACAACCACTACGCCACCGGGGCTCAGCTATTGTTGTTTTTAAAAAATAATTTTATGGGGGGCTCATACAGATCTTAGCACAATCTATACATATAACTACTGTATGTAAAGCACATTTGTTTCTTTGATGCCATCATCATTCTCAAACCATTTTCTTTCTATTTAAGCCCTTGGTATTGGCTCATCCATTCCCACTCCTTCCCCACTGCCTCTCCTCCCTCATGAACCTGATGATTCATAAATTATTTTTATTTTATCAAATCAAACGCTGTCTGATGTTCACAGATATTTTATGTATTGTAAACAATATACTTGTATGTCTAACACATGATACATATGTACATGTGACACATGTACATATGTATATAACAGCTGTTTGCACTGTTCTCTTCCTTCCCTTTTCATTTACTGTATCCTGGAAATTAAACAATATCAGAATGTGTAAGTTTCCACCACTGAATAAAATTGTGATACACACACACCTAATAATGTCATGTATATATGTAGACATATATGTAAACTTAACACATTTGCCATTTCAATAATCTTCCCATGAGCAATTCAGGGACTTTACTTATGTTGTTCATATTGCCGACTATCACTCTTATCCATTTCCAAAATTTCCTACCATCCTTTTTCGTTGTTTTGTGGATTTCATGGCACAGGTTTATAGCCAAAGATGAAAGACGTTTCAGTTGTTTTTAGTTTCTTGATATTACAGACATGGCTGTGACAAATAACTTTGTACATATGTATTTGGTGTTCTTCTATATGAATTTTCTGGTTTAAGAGCTATCATCAAGATGCTTTCCAAATGTTCTAAAAGATTTCACTTTACCAACAGTTTTCAAATTTGCCTGTTTCCTTTCACATTTATAAAACTATCTGGGGCTGAGCCCCGGTGGCATAGTGGTTGTGCGCGGGACTGCGGCCCACTGGGATGGAGGTTCAATTCCAGCAGTGGAGCTGGGCCTCCTCCTCCCACCACCAGAGAGCAGTGATAACCCCCCCCCCCGAAAAAAAAACTATCTGTATATTTTTCACACTTTTGAGCTCTACCAATATGATAAAAAGCTGAATCCCATGCAGTTTTTGATTTTTGTTCCCTAACCAAAAGAAGCTGAGAATTGTTTTGCATGTTTGGAAACAATGATATTTGCTTTATATATCTATATGCTGTCTACTTGGGGTTCCTTGGATTTTTTTTTTTAATTTATGGCTGGACTTTTTCTGATGTGAATTTGTTTCTTAGTTCTGATTTATGAATGTTCTCTAACTAGCCCTTTGTTATATGTGTTGCAAATGTTTTTCCCTTGGTGTGGCTTTCTTTTGATTTTGCTTAATGTTTCTTTTAGGAAAAAACCCAGTCATTTTAAATGTAAGCATTTATCTTTTCTACCTGATTTCTCAGTTTGGATTATGCATATGAAGGTTTTAATCTTTCCAACTATTAAAACAAAGTTCTCTCATGCTTTTTTCTATGCGCTTGCATTTTATTTAAAATTCAATCAATTTGTGATTTACTTTGGTACCTGAAGCAGTATAGGGGTCTTTCTCCTCTCCATATGAAGGGCTGTTCCGCTATTGAACAATTTATTTAAGGGTAGATGGAATTTTTGGTTTTCTGTTTTCCATCTTGTTAATTTCTAATCTTATGGCATGTAGTCAGAGGAGAAAATTTTCCATTATTGTAGCTTTCTGGATTGTAGTAAGATTCATTTTCTGGACAATTTATGCCTTATAAAGTAGAATGTGTGTTCTCTGTCAAGTATGCATGTCTGACAGATGTAGGCCATTGTTTCAATCCTCTGTCCCTATCTGTACTTTGTCTGCTTGATCTTAACCCCTGGGGAAATGCAATATCCTTTTTATGGTGAGCTTGCAGAGCACGCGCACGCGTTTTCCATTCAACAATTTGTTGACCTTTATTTTTTCATGACACTGACTAAAATCCCCACATTGCAACATCACTTATCTCACTTCCCTTTTCTATTCCTCCTCCTTTTCCTTCATCGCTCTGAACTGAGTCCTTGGATAAATGCTGCCATTTTTATCTCAAGTCGTTAACTATTCTTGGGGTACATACCTCACTATGTTTTTATTCTCTTTGTAGACATGTCTGTCCATTGCTTGGCTGAACATTGAGTCATTGGGGTGAATTCTGTTTCAGACCAGGAGTTATTCGCTTCTCTTCAATTAGTATATTTTGTGATTTTGAGTTTTGTTTTACCTTTCTTTCTCTCACTCTTCTTTCTAAAATGATCCCTTTCAGAAACGTTGGTTGCGGTAGTTGGGACATACAAATAAAGTAGATGGAACCCTAACAAGGGGATTGGCCAATTTTGTCATCCTGTCAACTTAGAAGTAGAGGAGACATACAGAGAAGAAGGAGCGGTAACACAGAGGACAGCTAGAAGTGTCCACACCACCAGACAAGAGGGCAGCGCAATCAGCTGCAAAGGAACTTGCTTCCACACGCAGCTACGAGGAGGGCCCAGTGGCAGAAGTTCCCAGCAGGGCCAGGTGACAGAATAGGATAAGAACTCCTGGTGGAGGAGCTACCTCCTGAGTATTTCTTGTTACTTCCAAGCTGAACTGGATCCCAGAATTATACCTGTTACCTGTTACTTCCCTAACCTGCCACTTAACTGCAACTAGAGGAGAGATATTACTGAAAGGAGGAGGAAGCATTGGTATTAGAGGTGATGGCGTGGTATTCAAGAAAAAAAATCAAACTCACTGTCTTTGAGTCCATTCCAATTCATCGTGACCTCATAGTACAGAGTAGAACTGCCCCTGCAGGAATCCAAGACTCCACCTTTACAGGAGTCGAACGCCTCATATTTCCCCTGCAGAGTGGCCGGTGGTTTCGAACCACTGACCTTGTGGAATGGTACAGCAGCTTGAGAAAGTTGAACATTTGAGACATCATTAACCTCCACTTCACAAGAACCAGCTTTGTGTTGATCTTTATAAAATAGATTATTTATTTATATCTACATACACACATGTATGCACCCATCTACTGATAACTATATGACTGGAAACACACACATATATTTTTAAATTAAAATTTGCAGGAATGCTATTTTCTAGCATTAAAAATTCCTTTGCTGCTGAGCCCCGGTGGTGTAGTGGTTGTGTGGGGGACTGCGGCCCACTGGGACGGAGGTTCAATTCCAGCTCCACAGAACAAAGGCTGGGCCTCCTACTCCCACCACCTGAGGGCAGTGATGCCCAAAACAACAACAACAACAACAACAAAATTCCTTTGCTTCATATTTTAAAATGATGATTTGTATTTCACACATGGAGTAATTTACTCAGATTATTTCAAAATTGTTGTTGTTGCTAATATATTCTTACAATGAGTAGATATTACATAAATCCCTATGCAAATTTGTGCTGATTTCTTTTTTAATTTTAATAAATCATGCTATTAGGAGTTCTTATAGCTCTTATAATAACCCACATGTTGGGGGCTGAGCCCCGGTGGCATAGTGGTTGTGTGCGGGACTACGACCCACTGGGATGGAGGTTCAATTCCAGCAGCGGCTCCACAGGAGCAAAGGCTGGGCCTCCAACTCCCACCACCAGAGAGCAGTGATGTCCCAAAACAAAACAAAACCAAAAACCAAATAACCAAATAACCAAATAACCAAATACCAAATAACCAAAAACCAAATAACCCACGTATCATGGATTCATGGATGGATGTGTGAATTGTCATAAGAGTTGTATGAGCCCCCACTAAAATGGTTTTTTCAAAAATCATACATCAATTGCATTAAGCACATTTGTACATATGTTGACACCATCATTTCCAAAACATTTTCTTTCTACTTGAACCCTTGGTATCAGGTTCTCTTTTTTTCTCCTCCTTCCTTCACCCTCCCACCCTTGTGAATCCTTGATAATTTATAAATTATTTTCAAGTTTTACACCATCTGCTGTCTCCCCTCACACACGGTTCTGTTGTTTGTCCCTCTGGGTGTTGTATGTTGATCACTGGAATTGGCTTCCAGCTTTATCCCCCAACTCCCCCCTCCTCCCCCCACCTTCTCCCTAGCTTCATGCTATCACTTCTCTCATTACTGGTCCTAAGGCATTTATCTGTCTTGAGAGCTCTTATCTGTACCAGTGTACATGCTCTGGTCCAGCCAGATTTGTCAGATAGAAGTGGGGTGTGGTAGTTAAATAATCATTTGTCAATTTGAGGATTAGTAGTGTAGGGGTGGAGTCTAGTCTGTCAATCAGATCATAGTCATTGAGGCCCCTCTGTGGGTATGGTCTTCTCCTGAGAATTCTTGAGATCTGGTACTTCCTCCTTGGAAGTGGGAGATATTTCCCTCTCTCACCACTCACTCGCTTGAAGACACTCTCCTGACAAGACACATGGCACTGTGCTGATAAACCCCATGCCCTGGGAATTGGAGTAGCCACCTGGAGACCCCTGCTAGCTCTGAGATGTTGACAACGCCACTGGATCCAAAGGTATTTTACCTATTGGCCTGTGATTGTCCTGCATTTGACGTCATTGCATGTGTTTCCTGAGTCTGAAGAGGACTTTGTAGATTGCTGTGGGACAGATGGGCTAATGTCGGTCGTATGGACTTGATGTGGACTGGGATGTTTTCTTAATGTACAATTTTACCCTTTATGTAAAACTCTTCTATATACATATGCGTGTTTATAAATTTGTTTCTCCAGTCTACCCAGACTATCACATGGGATCGTGATTGTGGGGGGTGGGGCAGTAGCGGGAGGAAGAAGCATTAAAGAACTAGAGGAATATTGTGTGTTTCCCCAGTGCTATATTGCACCCTGGCTGGCTTGTTCTGTGAGGGGATATTCAATTGTCTACAGATGGGCTTTGGCGTGCTGATTTCTTCAGGTTAAAATCTCTTCCTAATGTCAGCATGCATGCGGACAATTAGTTGGGTGGTCTAATTGACCATGCAAATATCAATCCTCACAGCCCTAAGACCAGAGGAGCTAGATGGTTCTCTGCTACCATTAAAAGCAAACCATTCCTTTTCTCATCCTTAGAACTTCTCCTTCTAAAAAATGTTGTTTTATGTGGGGCAGCATCCCTGTAAATTTGCTGCAAAGCTTCAATGATTTGAGAAGATACAGACTCAAGTTTTGTGAAAAATGTGACCGCAAATTGTTATTTTCTTTTGGTTCAAGGGTGTTCAAGGAACAATTTTATGTGGCATGTGTCTCACATATCATCGAATTTAATTATTCAATCATATTAAGAAGATGTGTGCAATCACCATCATAATCAATTTCAGGAAATCTCCTCATACTAATTGTTAGCTCCCCACTCCCCCTCCTTTTTCCCTGCCATACCCACACTGCCTCAGAAGTGGCAATGAGACTACGCTAGTCAAACAGCCAAGTACTGAACAGGAACAAACATGGATCAATGACCAGATTTGAAGACTGATACCCAAAACCATCCACCTATGGACAGCTTATCTTCCACCAAGTGCCAAAGCCCATAAATGGGGAAGAGATCTTATTTCTAACACACGGTGCTAGCAAAACTGATATATCGCCATAGAAAAAGGAATCGGAATTATACCTCCCATTGTGACCGAAACTAACTAAAAAATCACCCGATTTATTGGTCTGACTGAGACTCTGTCTTAAGAGAATCTTCTGATTTGGAACTGAAGCCATTTCTAGTGCCCGCTTTTCCACCTAACGATAGGCCCTTAAAATAACACCCAAGAAGAACGAGTGTCTCAGAAACATCAGGATCAACATTGACCCCCCAAGAAAAGTGACGTGGAAGCAAGGTGTAGAGTGCAGGCATGTGGGAAAGACAACCCAAGTCACAGAGTACAAACTATTAGGTGCAAACTATTAGATGCAAAATTATTTTGCTCTACAAACTTTCGCCTAAAGCACAATAAAAGTTATAAGCAAAATATAAACTAATCTTCACTGAGTATGCATCTTTTTTTATGTGATTGCGGTGAGATGCTGTTGAGTTGGTTCTGACTCACACGGACCCTGTGGATGGCGGAACAAAACACCACTCCGTGGTTCTTACATTTGAGCCCACAGGTACAGCCACTCTGTCAGTCCACCTAGTGGAGGGTCTCCCTCTTTTTCACTGCTCTGCCACTTTATTTAGCGTGATGTCCTTCTCCAGGGACTGGGCTCTCCTGATGACGTGTCCAAAGTACACGAGATGCAGCCTTGCCATCCTTGCCTCTCAAGAGCATCCTGCTTGTACTTCTTCCAAGACAGCTCTGCTGTTCTTTTGGCAGTCCGTGGTACTTTTTATATTCTTCATCCGCACATCATTCAAGTGTCTGATTCTTCTTCAGGCTTTCTTATTCAATATCCAACGTTCTCATGCATATGGGGCAATTGGAAATATGATGGTTTGAATCAGACACACCTTAGTCCTCAAAGTAACCTTGTTTTCCAACATTTTAAAGAAGTCTTGTGCAGAAGATTTACCCTAATGCAATGCATCTTTTGAGCTCTTAACTGCTGCTTTCATGAGCACTGATCATGGATCCCAGCAAGACAACATTATGGACGATTTCAATCTTGTCTCCTTTTATCCTATTACTCCAGTTGTGAGGGTTTTGTGCTTCTTTACCTTGAGCTGTAATCCATACGGAAGGCTGCAAATCTTCCATCCTCATCAAAAGTGCTTCCAGTCCTTTTCACTTTCAGCAAGAAAGATTGTGTCATCTTCATGTTGCAGGTAATTAATAAGCTTTCCTCTAGTCCTGATACTATATTATTCTTTATATGACCCAGCCTCTTTGATTTTTTTTACTCAGAATATTGATACAATAAGTGTCACGAGAGGGTACAACACTTTTCCATCATCTTAACCATGAAGGGTTCCCTTGTTCTGTTTGCATGCCTGCCTCTTGATTCACATGTAGATTTACAGTGTAATGTTCTGGAGTTTCCATTTGTCTCAAAACAACCCATAGTTGTATTGTTTCTTTTAATCCACACAGTTGTAAGTGTTGACAGAGTAATGAAACATAAGTAAACATCTTATAGGTATTCTCTTCTTTCAGCTAAGATGCATCTGACATCAGTAATGATATCCTTTGTCCCACGTCCTCTTCTGAATATGGCCTGGACGCTTCTGGCCTTTCTCTGTCAGTGTACTGCTGTAACCGTTGTTGGGTGATTTTCGGCCAAAGTTTACTTGGATATGATATAATCGATATTGTTCTAATAATGTGAGCATTGTGTTGGGTCCCTTTTCTTTGGCATGGGTGCAAATATGGAAGAGTCCAGTCAGTTGGCCAAGTATCTGTCTTCCAAAGGTCTTGGCCTAGATGAGTGAGTGCTTCCAGTGCTTTATCAGGCTGTTGAATCCAAGTCAGAAATAACGTGTTCCAGGAAACTGGAACTGACGTTGACACTGGAACTGGCATAGCAAGTTTCTCTCTAGGCAGTTTGGAAGGTTTTGAGAACGTCTTATTGTATACATTTAAAATTACGCATGCTCACAGAAACTAACCCCTCCGAGAAGTTCTTTGGAGCCCTGGTCGTATTGGGCTGCTAACATCAAGGGTAGCCTTTTGACATAGCAACCGCTCTGTGGGGGAAGATGGGGCTTTCTACTCCTGTAAGGGATTGTAGGTTCGAAACCCACAGGGGCAGTTCTATCTTGTCCTATAGGGCCACTAAGATCATAATGACTCAATGGCAGTGAGGGTTTTTTTTTTTTAACATTCTTGAAATTTTATGGCTTCCCCTTATCTGATCATATCTGTGTAGATCTAGCTGATCTGCACTCTCCTTTTCAAAGCCCAGAAGACTTTGCCTATTAAAGAACATAGAGGAGGAAGAAACTGTCAACGCCCTGGTCTCTAATGGAGCTCTTCAGGCATGACGTTGGAGAGCAAAGCTGGGTTGACAGGTAAGGGTGGAAAGTTGATTAGAGACTTGCAAGAGGGAGGCCTGCTTTGTGTGGGATGGAAAGATGGATCGCTTCAATAGCTTCTCTGCTTATCATGATATTTTCTGTGTTGTCCAATTGGGAGAATTTTTATTTTCTTTGTAATCCATTGCAGCATGTACATTTTCAAGATGGGTAGAACTTTCTCTAGTTGAAGGAGACCCTAGCTAGTTCCCTAATTGAGCAGAAGCCACAAGGAAAGTCAACAAGGAAATTCCCACATCTAGGCTGCCTTGAAACATAAGAAGTAATAGCAAACCTTTACCCTCAGTAGTTCAAGAAGTTCCTGAATTCTTAAAATAAGGTGGATGTTGCATGCTGCATGAAAGCCACTATCATACAGTGAAGTTAAGGAGGAAACCAGAGCAGAGCAAGAGAACACTTAAGTAAATAATGTAAAAAAAACCCCAAATGACCATGGACAGATGTGCTAATATTAGAGTTGAAAGGGCAGAAGCCTGAGAAAGGGTAGACTAAATTTTTTTTGGGGGGGGCATCACTGCTCTCTGGTGGTGGGAGTAGGAGGCCCAGCCCCACTGCTGGAATTGAACCTCCATCCCCGTGAACCCCAGTCCCGCGCACAACCACCATGCCACCGGGGCCCAGCCCTTATTTTTTTTTTGACTAAATTAAAGTTCATTTAAGTTTTTTAACTCCTCTCTCAATAATTCAAGAGTATATGTTACATAAATGCCCCTAAAACATCATTCTGTCTCAGGAATGACCTTCTTTTAATCCAGGTTCTTTTAAACCCCCCACACAGTAGAGCTCTTAGGATCTGACAAGAACTCCCTCCCTCAGAAGACATAGACCCATCGCAAGGCCACCGCCTTTCAGCACCAAAGGGAGAAATCAACACGCCGTAGCATCTACCATTGAAGACCCTATGTGAGCTCAGACAAAGACATGCAACTCATTTAGGTGTCTCGTGATTGCAAACTCTTCAACTGTGTTCATTATGTTCCTACAGATTCCCCTAGCGTGTTAGACAGGGTTCTCTAGAGAAAGAAAACCAAGACACTATTATATATATAGATAGATATAGATATTATAGATATAGATATCTAACATAAGAAATAAACCGTTAACTAATCTATAACGCAGTACAAATGGCTCAATGCAACTCACTTGTGTGAGACAGCTAGAAGACTGGCAGTCCTTTGAGTCTTGAGTGCCGCCAAGTAGTCCTTTGTGGGTCAGTTCAGGCTATCTGACCACAAGCAGCAAACAGCAAGGCAGGTCACCAACAGTCAGCCAGATGACAGAGTCTGACAGTCCTCAGCTCCAGAGATGCACATCCCAGTAGTGTGGTGAAGCGGGGCTTGAAGGAACCTCAACTCACAGTGACACAGTCCACGGATTAGGTGTCCCACAGGTAGTGTAGCTTGCACAGGACAAACAAGGCAACCAGCTGGTCTGAAAATCCAACAGCAAGAGAGGAAAAGTGAGGCTCGCCAAGCCATTTATATCTCCACCCTTCAAGCGATCTCACATGTGTTTATTGGTCATGTTGTCACAGCAAACCTACCTATCATCTTTAGCCATGTTGGCACAACAAGTCTACCTATCAACCCTAAGGTGGCATAGTCCAAAATCAATAATAAGTCGGTCTGTGTCAGTACAAGACCCTGACTGCCACCTTCTCAGGTGTTAACTGCCATTAATCAGTTACCTTGGGAGGGGGGATGGAATCATCCTTTCTCCCCAAGTACCCATAATCCTAACCTATTAATGCAGCTTTTGTGTCTATGAATTTGAAATAAAGAAGATCAGACAAAGAGCTCCAACCCTGACCCAATCAAGGGATACATATGGCAGCCGACTACAAAGGAAGTGGAAAGAAAGCAAACAGGAAAACAAGAAAGAGACATGGGTAGTGGGGAAATAGGGCACTAAGCCACCCAATGAGAGGGTATTGTTCATATCTCCAAGGGAAAGAGGGATCAAGACTTCAATCTGTTGCGCCAAGAGGTGTATGCAGCATACTGGCACAAAGCAGGGAATCAGTAGAGAAGTCTGTGGCCCCAATCTCAACTCTGTGGACACCCCCCCCCCCCCCCCCCAGAAGAATTCACTGCAGAGGACAGCACTGAAGCGACAGCTCAGGGAGAGGGACACATCTGACGAGAGCACACAGGAGCAGACGAAGAGGGAAGGAGTGAGAGTGGAACACATCCTGGCCCACCAAGCCCCGAGGATGCTATTTCTGCTCTAAGCAGCCAGTGCACAGAGAGAAGCACAGGGCTGGCTCTGCCGTCACACATGATGTCCCTGCCGGACTCAGAGCGCTATGGGGGACAACACTGGAGATACAATGCAGGAAACGTGCCTGATCTGATCCCAGCACATCAGGGCGAAACACTAAGGGCGTGCAACGTAACAGCAAGGCAGCAAAGCCATGAAGTTCCTGGAGAATGCCAAATATAGACTTTGGGGACAGGGTGCGGAACCAAAACACTCCTAAAGATGAACAAAAAAACCCATTTGTTTGTTTTTTGGGCATCACTGCTCTCCGGCGGTGGGAGTAGGAGGCCCAGCCCCACTGCTGGAATTGAACCTCTGTCCCAGTGGGCCGCAGTCCCGCGCACCACCACGACGCCACCGGGGCTCAGCCCCCCCCCAAAAAAAAAAAAAAACTTTTACTGGGGACTCGTACCACTCTTGTCACCATCCATCCATCCATCCCTCCATTGTGTTGAGCACATTTGTACATTTGTTGCCATCATCATTCTCAAAACATTTCCTTTTTACTTGAGCCCTAGGTATCAGCGCTTCCCCCTCCCCCCAACAAACTTTTGATAATTTGTGGATTATTATTATTTTGTCATGTCTTACACTGTCCAACATCTCCCTTCACCCACTTTCTATTGTCCGACCTCAGGAAGGGGGCTATATGTATATCCCTTATATTGGTTCCCCCTTTCTACCCTACCTTGCCTCCATCCTCCTGGTATCACCACTCTCACTGCTGGTCCTGAAGGCTTCATCTGTCCTGGATTCCCTGTGTTTCCAGTTCCTATCTGGACCAGTGTACATCCTCATCTAGTCGGATTTGTAAGATAGAATTGGGATCATGATTTGGGGAGAAGCATTAAAAAGCTAGAGGAAAGTTGTATGTTTCATCAGTGCTAAATTGCACCCTGACTGACTTGCCTCCTCCCCATGACCCTTCTGTAAGGGGATGTCAAGTTGTCTACACATGGGCTTTGGAGCTCCACTCTGCACTCCCTCTCATTCACAATGATATGAATTTTTTGTTCTTTGATGCCTGATACCTGATTCTATCAGCACCTCATGATCACACAGGCTGGTGTGCTTCTTCCATGTGGACTTTGTTGCTTCTCAGCCACATGGTCGCTTGTTTATCTTCAGGCCTTTAAGATCTCAGGAACTATATCTTTTGAAAGCCAGGCACCATCAGTTTTCTTGACATTTGGTTATGCACACATTTTGTCTTCAGCAATCGTGTCGAGAAGGTGAGCATCACCTTAGTCATTCATGAATATTGTCATTTAAGTCCATGTGGCCATTGCAATAAGTTATCAAACCCAGCATAGAAGGAGAGTGCTGAGGGAGGAATGGTTGGTGTCAGAATAGGGTAAAGAAGGATGGAGGCGTGAGGCATGTCTGATTCCTGCTTCATGCAATAGGGAAGCCAGAGGAGGTTAGATATGTCCACCTCTATTGCTGTTTATTATAGCAACCCAACCCTGTAAAACCTTTATAGCAAGACAGCTACATTATGTGCCTTCAGTGACTGGTAGGTTTGAACCACTAACCTTGCAGGTAGCAAGCTGTAGTAGTTACATAATCTGTGTCAACCTGAGACTATTAAGAGTGAAAGGGTGGAGTCTAGCCCGTCAGTTGGATCACAGCTTGATGACCTCATTTGGAGGCGAGACAGAGAAATAGTTCACTGGAGACCAGATACACACTCTTACTCTTCTATTCGCTCTGCATGACATTCCTTTTGAAAAGCCACATGGAGCTGCACTGATAGAGCCAGAACCCTGGAGCTGGAGGAGCCGTGTGGAGACCCACACCAGTGCTGAGATGCTTCCACCACCACTGGATCCACAAGACTCCCCACCCACTGACCTGTGGTTTTCCTGTAGGCAACATCATTGCATGGCTGTATGAATCTGAAGGGCAATTTCTGACTTAGTATCGACATACGGGATAATATTGGACTTATGGACTTGATCTGCCCTGAACTGGGATGTTTTCTTAATGAGTGTCTCCAGATTTATTTCTCTATCAACCCTGACTAACACACAAGTCTAACTCACAGTTCAGATGATCAGGTCTTGGCTAAAAAGTAAAAATCCAGGTTCTCACCCATCTGGGAAATTCTGACTTCTTCACCGATCCCCTGGAACAGTTCTGATTTTTTAATGCTTAGTGGGGAGGGCTAAAATGCTATATAACTCTTAGAAGGAAAGCTTGGAATACAACTTTGTGACTTTGTATTGGGAAATGGTTTCTTGGCAGGGACACCTAGAGCACAAGCAATTCAAGAAGAAGCCAGATCATTTAGGATCCATCAACATTAAACAATTAACAACAACAAAATGAACAAGATGACCTCAAGACCAAGGCTCCTTGCTTGCCTTTTGTTCTGCTCAGAGGAAAAATAAACATAAATTTTAGTTATAAAGTTAATGAGTTCCATACGTTTATCATGCAGCAATTCACAAAGAGCTCTGAGGTATACCGGCCCATTTGTTTCTCACAGATACTAGGGGCAAAAGGTAGAAACAGTGACCAAAGAACTTCTCTGACCATCTTTCATGTACTTGGCCAAGATTATGTGTTTGGCCAGGTTATTGCTTATTGAGGCTGAAAAGATTGTTTTATCAACCTAGACTTAGAGGATTAACTTCAAAACTGGAGTTCAATGATATGACAAAGGGAAATGTGATGGCATGGGGTTAGGGGTGGGTGGAAAAGACTGATGTCCACATCTTGCATTTGTCCCAGGACTCTATCCTTGGGCCCTTTTTCTCTGTAAACTCACCATAGGCAGCTCATTGATTCCCATGGCTTTCAAAGCCATCTTCTCCTGTAGTCTGTCTAACTCATATCTCTAATATTGATCTTTTATGACGATGCCTTATATATTTGGCTGTTTCCTTGAAGTCAGGAAGTACACTAAGCAAAGAGATCCATCCCATAGGCAGGGTCGGCAAACTCTTGAGACCGAAGAGCCAATCCTGTCCCTCCTAACAACTTTAAAGTCACTCAAGAGCCTAAAATATGGTTTCTCAAACAAATAAAATCACCGTGATCTGAAATAATGACCTTCAAATGGTTTCAATGTTACGTCAGAGCCGCACATTCACACTGAAACCGACCACTGCCATAAGGGAACTTCAGGTGGAAGCTGGGGTCTGTGAGGAGGATCGGGGTTTGAATGCAGCATCCTTGCAGAAAGGCTCCCACCTAACTGAGAAAAGCAACCCCCAATCCAGCATCCCAGTGTTGTAGGGGCTCCATTCACAGAGGGGATTTTATGGACAATAGGAAGCATCTGGAGAAAAAGGAATCAAATGAGACTATGAGGTGTCTGTTCGAGAAGACCGTCCAAGGAATGAGGGGGAACGTTAGTTTACCTGCTTGTCCTGGAGGCCTAATTAGAATTAGAGACCGAAGGAGGGATTTGAAGCTCACAAGACTAGGGTGGCAGTTCGGAGTCTGGGAATTGAGGTGGAGCCTGGAAGGGTGTGGGACAAGCTTTATTTGGGCCTGGTGGTAAGGCAAAAGTCTTTCTAATCCTCTGTCAATCGTCCCTGGCAGCCACTGCCCACTGGCACAGATGGGGAGTTCAAATACTCTTCAATAGGAATTTCCGAGTGGGTTCTGAATTCTTCTTATTACCACTGAATTCCTAGCCGACAAGGTGAGTCTCACACGATCCAAGTCATGAAAAGGAGCTTTGGGAGGGGCAGAGTCCTGTGCAGATGTTTTGAGTCAGACAATGTTCTATGGATATTCACTCTATCCTACGAGAAGACTCGCCAATTTGTGTCTCACTTTTGTGCTGGCCTCTAGTGAGTGGTAGGGATATCATCAACATTCTCATCTTCTGTCTGGTCCAAGAGAGGTTTGGGCACCAGTCTTCATGTCCTCACAGGCCCTTACATATCAGGGGGCACAAGGCGGCGCCCCCAAGAACTTTCTCAAAGCATTCTACTTCAACAAAAACAAAAACAAAAACTCACTACCTGGTAGTGAGTCCAGGTAGACTAGAGAAACAAACTCATATACACACATATGGATATAAGGGAATGGTTTATATACAAGAAGAATGGAACATTGAGAAAGCATCCCAACCCAGTACAGTTCAAAGTCGTAAGTCTGATATTAGCCCATATGTCCAATACCAGTCTATAAAGTCTCCTTCCGACTCACAAAGTCACAGGCCAGTGGGTGCAGAGTCCCCGTGCCGGCAGGGGTCCCCTCATGGCTCCTCATTTTCAGGGCTCAGGGTCCATCAACAGCATCCAGTAGTGGTAGAAGCAACTCAGCGCTGGCAGGGGTCTCCACATGGCTTCTCCAGCTTCAGAGGTCTGGTTCCATCAGGCCAAGGCCGTGTGGCTTCTCCTCTGACTCCTGTAGCAAATCGGACCCTGCCATCTTGTCTTGCCCGTGATTCATCGTCTCTAAGACTGACTCCCAACAACTGGAGAGATAGCTTCTCATCTCCACGAGGGAAATATCGTGAGATTTCCCAGAAGTCTCAGGAGAAAGCCATGCCCACACAGAGGCCTCATTGGCTACTGAATGACTATCTCCAGACTAACAGGCTAGACGCCACCCCTACATCTCAATCATGAAATTCACATAAGCACAGGACCGCCACACCGCCATCGAGTCAATGTAGACGCAAAGTGACCCCAAGTAGTGACAGGGTAGAACGGCCCCTGTGAGTTTCTGAGACTGTAACGTCGGCGTGAGTCCACAGGAAAAGCCCCGACTTTCCCAGGGGACAGATGGTGGTTTCGAACTGCTGACCCTGCAGTTCACAGGCCAATGTAACCACAGAACCACCATGCCACCAGCGGTCCTCTTTATGCTCCCCATAAGGGTCCTCACAGCTTCTGAAGTTTAAAAAGCCTCTCGCGAGTGAGTCAGATGCCAGCTGTATCCTCTCTCAATCACCCAGACTTATATCCGTGCCATTAAAAAAAATGTAATCTTGCCTCCAAAGACATCCAATCTTTACCTTCCCATCTGGGAGATCATCTCTGAGCCCTTGGCCTAAACTGCTAGATCAGAGTCTCTTTGCTTACCTGGGGGGTTGGGGTTATACTGAAATTCTCATGAGATGATTTGTGGTGGGGACTTTGAGTCATGTGCTATTAGCTCAACAGGAGGTGTCGTGGGTTGAGGTCAGCTACAAGGGCAATTGACCAGGCAGTCCCAACAAGACTCTGTTTGGCAATTCTCCATGCATATCCTCACAGATTGCTGCCAATTGTTAATGATGCCTAGAACTCTAGTTTTAGACAATGAGCTGAGTCTTTTCTCTCCAAGCTTTTTTTTTTTTTAAATAGGCTAAGTAGGAAATGAAATGAAGAGTCTATGGTCTAGACTATATGTGTAGCAGCCATAGGAGAAGCTCATTTGCCTGTGCAATCATGAGGTGCTGAAACAATCTGGCATCAGGCATCAAAGAACAAAAACTGAAATCAATGGACCAATTGTCTGCTGAAGACAAATGGATACAGAGGCAAACAGGGTAGGAGAAACAATGGTGCCCAGCTACCAAATGATTGAATGTCTGGACTCTCAAAGACTTGGAGATAATCGAGTCCCCATTCAGCACAGAAACAGCAAAGTCCACATGGAAGAAGCACACCAGCATGTGTGATCAAGAGGGGTGGAAGGGAGCAGGTATCAAGCATCAAAAACAAGAATCTTATCATTACGAATGAGGGGGCGAACAGGATGGGGGTTTAAGGCCCACTGGTGGGTAATTGGTCACCCTTTTACATGGGAGTCACGGGGAGAAGACAGACCAGTTGAGGGGCAGCCGTGCAGTGATGATGCATATAAATTTCCTCTAATTCTTGAAGCCTTCCTCCCCCAACCATCATGGTCCCAACTCTACCCCACAAATCCAGATGGGCTGGAGTGGGTTTACTAGTGGAGAGGGGAGCTGGGATGTGGGGAGACCAAGATGGTTGAGCCCCTTCAGCCTGGTGGTTAGATTGCAGCTGCTGGAGGGGTGGAGAGAGGGTGGAGTGGAGGGAATTCATGCAAGGGTGAATCCCCTCTGACCAAGGATGAGGACTATGAAGAGCCTTGCAGAGGACATTGCAAAGTGAATCGTTGAAAATGCTATGATTTAATAACTTGTCATTTGATTTCTCTTTTTATCCATTTTATATTTGGTCAAGGTTTTTAAATATTTTCTACTTCCTTTTCTGTTAAGGGTTACCTCTGCTTTATTTTATTATTGTTGTTAGATTTTTTTGGTATGCTTTTGCTTTAATTTCTTATTATTGTTTTTGCATGTTTTTCTGTATACAAAATCTAGGATAGTACATTGTTAGAGACAATAACTGAACTAATAGTTTCTTGGTGGTATGGCAGAGGAAGTTGGGGGGAATAGAGAATTAATAACAACAAGAACAAGAAAGAAGAAAATGTTCTAAAATTGTCTGTGGTAATGATCATAACACTCATAACTGTTGAATTGCATGCTATATGGATTATGTGCCAATAAAATCTTTGTTAAAAAAAAAGGGGGGGCAGTGACTCACGAGAAGGAAGCACAGAGTTTAATTTCGTCCACAAACCACACCTTGCCCTGGAGTTAGTCATATCCACTCAATAACAAAACGGCAATCAAACAAAGAGGCTCGCTCGAGGTTTCAGGTGATGCTGACTCTCTTTCAAGTCCTGGCTTTGACTCTTGGCAGCTAGCTGGTTAATGCTGAACTTACTTTTCATGTCTATCCACCATGCCTAAAACGTAGTACCTACCTTAAAGACTTTAAGAATTTAACAACCACCACAAGAATAAACACCAAACCCATCGCCATTGTGCGAATTCTGACTCACGTGTCATTATTGTTAGATGCCACTGAGTGGGTTCGGAGCCAGGAGCCATATCGAACCTCTGCCCAACAGAACAAAGCACTGCCCACTCCTTCATCATCCTCACATTACCCCTATGCACGAGCCCCTTGTGGCAGCCACTGTGTCAGTCCATCTGGTCAAGGGTCTTTCTCATTGTTGCTGCGCTGCCCCTCCATTATACCAAACACGATGTCTCTCGCTAGGGTCTGGTCTCTCCTGACAAGGTGTCCAAGCAGGTTACACGAAGTCTCGCCACCCTCCCCTCTAAGGAGCACTCTGACCACACTTCTTCCAAGCCGGATTTGCTTGTCCTTTTTAGCAGCCTATGATGTGTTCAATATTCTTTGCCAGGACCACAATTCAAATACATTGATTCACCACAATTCAAACACATCGATTCTTCTTAGGTCTTCCTTATTGAGCATTTCACCTGTGTAGGAGGCAACTGAAAATTCCATGGCTTAAGTCAGGCCCACCCCAGTGCTCAAAGGAACCTCCCTACTTTTCAACACCCTACAGAGGTCTGGTGAAGCAAATTTACCAAATGCCATACGTTTTTTGATCTCTTGTTTCCATGAGCATTGGATCCACGCAAACAAAATCCTCGACAACTTTAATCAGGTCTCCATTTATCACGAGGCTCCGTCTTGGTCCAGTTGTGAGGGTGTTGATTTGTACACTGAGTTGTAATCCATTCTGAAGGCTGCCATCTTTCGTCTTTGTGAGCAAATGCTTTAAGTCTTTCTCCCTTTCAGCAGACCAGGCTGTGTCCTCTGCATATCACAAGTTGTGCATAAGTCTTCCTCTAATTGCAATACATGTGCTTCTTTATGTAATCCATCTTCTTTGAGGATCTTCTCAACATACAGATTGAATAAGGATGGTGAGAGGATACAACCCTGACACACACTTTTTCTGATTTTGAACCATGCAGTATGTCTTTGTTCTGTTTCCACAACTGCCTCTTGATTCAGGTACAGGTTTCATATGAGCACAGAGAAATGTTCTGGATTTCCAATTTTAAGGCTATCCTATAGTTTGTGATGATTCGCACAGTCAAATGCCTTGGCATAGTCAATAAAACACAAGTAAACATCTTTCTCATATTCTCTGATTTCAGTCAAGCTCTAGCTGAGTTGAACAATGACATCCCTTGATCCATGTCCTCTTCTGAATCCAGCCTGAACTTGCGGCTGAACTTCTCTGTCAATGCTATTCAACAAAACTTTACTAACATGAACTTTACTGACATGTGATATTGATGGTATTGTTCTATAATTTGTCCATTTTGTTGGGTTCCCCTTTTTTGAAATGAGTACAAAAATGGACCTCTTTTAGTCAACTGGTCAAATGACTTTCTTCCAAATTTCTTGCCCCAAATGAATGAGTGCCTCAAGTGATTTATCAGCCTGTTGACATTTCATATGATATTCCATCAATTCCTGAGCCTTGGGTGTCTTTGCTAATGCTTACAGTATAGCTTGAATTCGGCACCAATGCTTCTCACTTACTTTGCTACCTCCTGAAATGTTGACTACCAACTAGTTCTTTTTGGTACTCTGTATATTGTTCCATTGTCTTTCAATGCTTCCTGCATCATCCAACATTTTGCCCACTGATTTTTTCAACATTGCAACTTGAGGTTTGAATTTCTTTCTGAGTTTCTTTTCCGTTTCAGGTATGCTATTTCTACATCTATGCTGAGTTTTTGCACATTTCATTATAATACTTTAGTTTGTCTTTTTAAGCTACCCTTTAAGATTTTCTGTTCAGCTCTTTGGCTTAGTCATTTTTTCCATTTGCCTTAGTTGCTCTGCAATTAAAAGTCAATTTTAGAATCTCTTATGACATCCACTTTGATCTTTTCTTTCTCTTCTATCTTTTGAATAAGTTTTTTTCCTTCTATATTTTGAATAACCTTTTACTTTCTTTTGATGGTTTTTATGTCATCTCACAGCTCAAGTCTTCTCTCATTAGTGTTCAATAGATCAAATGTGTCTTTGAGATGTTCTCAAAATTCAAGTGGGATGGACTTAAGGTCATCTGTTGGCCCTCAAGGATTTGTTTTAATTTTCTTCAGCGTCAAACCTGAACTTGCATATGAGCAATTGATGGTCTGTTTCGCAGTTGATCCCTGGCCTGGTTTTAGCTGCTGATATTGAGCTTCTCCACCAGTCATCTTTCCACAGATGACTTCCATTTGATTTCGTGAAGAAAGGGTTCCCGGGACTGCAAATATTTACTGTCGCAAACAGTCTTATCTTTCTCTCTTTGGGTGCCTAGCGGATTTGAATCATCTAATCTCAATGCCACCCAGACTCTCTTAATAAATAAATAACAATAATAGCGCATATCTATTGAGATCATGCTATGCCCCAGGCACTATCATGAACGCTTAACTTGTTTTGTTTTCCATAGTTCTGCTCAGGGAGGTGGTGGCTTTGAACTTCTCCCATTATGTCTTGATGCCAATCTTATTGACAAATAAGGTTATCTATTAATGTACAAGCAGTGACTAACTGTTCAGCATTTTACATACAAGCAAACTTCATTTTGTCACTTTCTAGCTGAAACCAAAATATTTTTAAAAGACCAGAGGGAAAGAAAAGACCAAAATCTATGTCAGAAGGGTCTTTGAAACTTGCTCTTAAATATAGAATAGTTAAAGTGAAAGGGAAGTGAGAGCTGGGAAGAAGGTTTCAGAGGGAGGCTTAAGAAGACATAATAAAGCATGACACTCAAATGCACAAAGATCTCGGGTTAATACACCTAAAGGGAAGCACACACTCTGCATTTATTAAGCTGAAGGAACTGAAGAAAAAGAATCCAAGCCTCCTGTTGCAATATTGAAGAAGTCTGTGGGGAAAATATTGAAAGATTCAAAAATATCAAAAGAACATGGATAAAAAAAAAAGAAAATGGATGGACTACATGGAGGTATTGTACCAAAAAAAATTGGTTGATGCTTACTCATTTCAGGGGTCAAGAATCAATGGTATTAAAGGAAGGAGCACCAGGAATTGATGGCATATGGATCAGATTATTTTTTAAGATGGCTGCAACACTGGAAGCCAAGAAATTTGGAGGGCAGCTCCCTGGAATAGTGACTGCAGGTGATCAGTGCTTGTGTACATTCCAAAAAGAAGGTGATTCAACAGAACATGGGAATCGCTGAACAATATCAGTAATTTCACATACAAGTAAAATGGAAGATAATTTTTAAATGGTGGCAGCAGCCCAGCAATAGGGCATTGCCAGAAATGCAAATAAGATTCATCTGGAACGAGGAGTAGTACAGCATTGCTGATTATGAGATGGATCCTGGCTGAAGGCAGGGAATACCAAGAAGATGTCTTCGTTATGCAGGGTTACGAGAGCAGAAATGTCAGAAGTGGAAAGCCTTCATAAATCGAATTTCACTCTCTCATAGTTTGGGAGGCTAGAAATTCTGATCCGTCTTGCTTGAGAATTGCTATTCTTCCAATCACATTATTCTTTCTAGTCGTTGTGCTGCAGTGAGGTGGGGGTTTAGCAGTCCCAACAGGGTCGAATTTGAAGTTCAGTGATAGTCTGAGCCTCAGTCTTTGCATCGATAAAATGGGAGAAAAATTCCCTGCAGTATGAATCAGAGGTAGAAGTGAAAGCAAAAGAGGGGAAGCCCCATGAAGATCACAAACAGGAAACAAGGGTGGGTTGAGGGAGGCTGTAGAAGAGTAGAGGGGAGCTCGGGTTCCAGATCCGATGTGTGTGTATGTGGGTGGGTGGGTGGGGGGAACCAGATTAGTGCTACCAGCACCCTGAAAAGTTCTTCTTTTAGGGCATGGTCAGGGACTTGAGTGTTGTTTGTCTCTAAGCTTGGATCAGACATCCCTTTTTTTGGTGCACATTTGCACACGTTCATCTTACCACATTTCCACTAAGGGTCTGGTTGGATCCAAAACACACACACACACACACACACACACACACACACACACACACAAATAAAACCCCTACTGGGACAAGAGGAAGGTGAAAGGAAATAGAGAAAAGAACTAGGAGGCAAAGGACATTCATGGAGGTCTAAATACAGGGATGTACATATGTAATTATATTTATATATAACAATAGGGAAAATAGATCTATGAACATATGTTTACATGTTAACTATTAAGGTAACAGACAGACATTGGGCCTCTACTCAAGCTATCCCTCAAGGCAAGAACACTTTGCTCTAATAACCTGGCATTCTGTGAGGCTCACCTTCCTGACACGAACACTGAACACAAAATGGGTGCATACGCAAAGGTGGTGAAGAAAACTGATGGTGTCTGGCTATCAAAAGATGTCTGGGGTCTTAAAGGCTTAAAGATAAACAAGCGGTCATCTAGCTGAGAAGAAACAAAATCCACAAGAAAGAAGCACACCAACCTGTGTGTAACGGCAAGAGTTTTGTTTGTTTACTCTTGCTGTCTGCCGAGCACAGACTTTTACTTAATAGGTATCGGGATCCACAGCAAGAACGTTAGCAAGCACAAATCACAGATTATATATATATATATGTATATATATATTTAAAGAAATGAGTACAAGATAGAGAAACAAAGTAAGTGTAATAGGATAAGCAACAACATTACCAGTAGGCGTTCAGTCTTACAGCAGGAGCAAAGCAGGAGTCTGCATCACTGTCTCACAGCAGGCGTAAAACGGGAGTTCATTCATCAAGCTACATGGCGTGTAGCTTCTGCTTCCTCTTCTGCTTCTGCTTCTCTAAGAGTTAATTCATCAAGCTACATGGCGTGTAGCTTCTGCTGCTCTCCCATCGCTCTCTTTCTATCAGGAATGGGCTGTCTTTTTATCGGTGTTCAGACAAAGGTGGCTATTTGCCCAGGTTTTGCATGGATACCATAACAGCTGGTGCTTTCATAACTATTTCCAGACCTTGGCCACAGACTCAGGACAGTATATGTGCCGCCAGTGTCTCTTGGATATTTCAATAACTTCCTCCTATTTTGTCCCAGGACACTGGACAGGTGCCCAAGAACAAAGAAAGGGGAAACCTTAGGTCATCATGCCTTTTTGTAAGGGTATAGCTTTAACCCAAACCTTCCCATAACTTTTCTCCACACACTGTGTGATCATGAGGTGTCAATAGAATCAGGTATCACACATCAAAGACCCAGAACAAGAAATCCTATCTTTGTGAATGAGAGGGAGTGTGGAGTGGAGGTCCAAAGTCCATCTGTAGGAAATTGGACATACCCTTATGGAAGGGTCTCATGGAGTTGATAAACCAGTCAGGGTGCATTGAAACATATAACTTTGCTCTAGTTCCTTACTGTTCCCCACCCCCCCTCCACTGTCGTGACCCTGATTCTACCTTATAAACCCGGCTAGACTAGAGGATGTACATTGGTACAGATAAGTATTTGTAACACAGGGGATCCAGGACAGATAAACCCCTCGGGACCGATAATGAGAGTAGTGATATCAGGAGGAGAAGGGGAAGGTGACGGGAGAAGAGGGGAACTGATGAAAGGATCCACATAAAACTCCCTCCCTGGGACAGACAACAGAACAGTGGATGAAGGGAGACATTGGTCAGTGTAAGACCGGAAAAAAAAAAGTATAAATTATCAAGGGTCCAAGAGAGAGGGAGGGTAACAGAGGTGGGAAATGATCTGATAACAAGGCTCAAGTAGAAAGAAAACTTTTTGAAAATGATGATGACAGCATATGTATAAATGTGCTTGACACAATGGATGGATGGATGGGTTGTGATAAAAGCTGTAAGAGCCCCCAATTAAATGATCATAAATAAACAAATAAACCCTTTCACAAAAGGAAAAATAATATATGAAACTACCTTTTTTTTTAGGGGAGAAAATACCACCCCCATCACCACCACCCCCTCCCAAACAAGATAACGACTTTCATAGCAAAGGGAACAGACTTTGGAGAATGCACAAAGAGCAGTGAGGTAGGGAGGGAAGATAGAACACTGTTGGGGGGTGGGGAGGGAAATGGAGGAGGGACAGGAGGTTTGATTGCTAGTTCAAAGTTTGATTTCACAGTCCATGATCTGAAATGTACCCACCCGCCAATGTACAGTAAAGAAAAAAAGAATTGCTAACAACATCTTTTCAAAGGGAAAATAAAGTCCCCCAGGGACTTCGATGCTGAGACAATTTCCAGAGGGAAATTCCTCTCCTGGACTCTTTGGACACCTGCAGGGACCTCACTTGGGGCCGGAAGCTGCGGTTGTGCTCCAGGAAGAGCCCTTCCCTGGTCCGTTTCTGGTGAGCCTTCTGGGAAGTGGTTAACTTGGAGGAGGGGTGGCAGGAGGTGGGGCGGGAGGGGTGCGGGGAAGAGGTAAGGGGAGGGAGAGAGAACCTAGCCCTACCTCTTGGAAGACTGCCTGAAATACAAAACAGGGAGGAATTTCTGAGCAAAGCAAGAACGTTCCACTCAAGACGGGGTGAGAGGTTAGGGAAGGGGCGACACCCAGAGACAAAGACCAACGGCAACCTCTCGAGTGTAAAAGGACAACTCCCTGAAGATTTCCCCCGCGTGTCGTGTTTGGACGGATTTTTCTGTGGTCTCGGAGCAAGTATCAGGAATTTGCACTCGTGGCTCTGAACTTGGCCGTCGGGGTTCTGACAGCAGGACTGTGATTGTGCTGGGAAAGGGGAGCAGGTGAGTGCTCGGGCGGGCGTCCGCTTCACACGTCTGGCTGTGATCCCAGCTCAAGGGCTCTCCCTCCCCCTCGGGTCGCAGAGCCCCACTGTCCCCATGTTTGGAGATTTGGGAAGTGCTTACTTGTGTAGCTCTGTTGTGGCTTGTTTTTCCTCCTGCACTTCCTCATTCTTTCAGACCCCTGTTAATCCGTGAAGTTCCCAACTGGCCTCGCCCCTCCTTGTCCAGTGCCCTCTTGCTCCTCCCCCTCCTCCTCCTTCTATTTTTTTTAAACAGAAACTTTTATTGTTTGAATTAGATACATTCATAAGCTTATTTTTTTTCTGCCATAATATTTTTATTATCCCTGCCCCATGAGCCCTTGATAAATGATTATTATCTTTATATCTCACACCCACTGCTGTCTTCCTTTCCCCATGGTTTCTGTTCATCTTTCTGGAAGGGGGGTTTGTGTGTGTAAGGGGGGGAGGGAGCTATGTGTCACTCCTTGTGATGGGTTCCCCCTTCCCTTTTATGTTCATTCTTTGATTTCCTGGCTCTCTCCGCACTTCCTACTGCCCTTACTCCCAGGGGAGCTTTCTCAGGCTCTGAATTTGTTATGTCAGAATGTGTCTGTCTTTGTGACAGTCTATGACTCTTCTGTGGAAACATGATTTTTAAAATACGTGGCCTTGGACAGAGAATTGAGTGACTGAGTGTTTTTGTGCCTTTGTTTCCCCAGCCCGAGGCCTCAGGGAGGGCTTCAGAGGGTAATATGTGCAAACCACTGTCCCCAGTAAGCTGCAGACAAGACTCACACTGGGGGGTTGGGGGGGGGGCAACAATGGCCTGGTGTTGTGCACTATGTTTTGTTCAGTCTGTTTCTTACTCCCCCATGCCCCTTACCCTCACTCGAAGCTGTTTAAACTCTTTCTAGCTCTTAGTTTCTAATCTCGATGTGGAACGGACTCCACAATCCCACAGGTAGACACAGGCTTACTTGTTCTGACGACTTTCTCATCTGGAGTGAACCATTTCCCATTTCCACTTCTCATCAGAGATTCTGTTTCTATGATTGGCTGCCATTTGTCTCTCTCTCCCACCCCCTCAGCACCTTCCGACAGCCTTTCTTCCAAGTTTATAATCCCTGACAGGGACAGGTGTGTGTGACCAGGAGTGAGGCAGTACGCATTACATTGCTTACTCACATGGCTCTTGATCAATCTATTCCCGACCGGCAGTTCTACAGAATTCATCCAGATAATGCCCTGCTATATCAAAAAGGATAGCCTTTGGGATCTTAAAGGCATATCTTCAAACAAACAACCCTCTCAGTGAGGCATTCACTAACTCCTCATGCCTGTGTGACCCAAGGATTGTAAATAATATAATACCGATCCGCAGGAGGAAATGATGTCAGAATTTAGATTGTGAACTCCTGGTTGGCAAAGGGGTGCGTGTGACAGTGGGGAGCCCCAAATTCCTTGGCAGGATCTACCCCAGGTGACTGGCCTCTGACATCGCGTGATCATCAGACAGAGAGCAGGGAGAGAAGATGATAGCAGATTAAAATGTAACATCTGATTTTTAAAAAATTTACATCATTTTGTTGGGGGCTATTATAGAGATTATAATAAATCCATAAATCAATTCTATCAAGCAAACTTGGACACATGTTCGCACATTTTTGAAACCTTCTCTTTCCACTTGAACCCTTGGTATCAGCTCCTCTTTCCCCCCTCCCTTCTCCACCCTCCCACGCTGGTGAACACTCTTGATAAATGATCTATTATTATAATTATTTGATTATTTTTAGGGTTAGGGTTGAGAGTTAGGGATAGGGTTAGAGTTAGGTTTTGGGTGAGGGCTAGCTTGAGCCTTAGGCCTATGTTTAGGATTAGGGTTGGGGTTAAACTTAGGGTTAGGGTTAGGCTTCTATTATTATTTTTTTCATAGCTTTCTGTTGTTTGGCCCCTGGGTGAGTGGTGGTGGTGGTGTAGTAACATCTGACTTGATCTTCTTTTTACTACATCCCAAAGTGCTAGCGTTAATAATAATAATAAAAAGTGAAGGGAGATGAAGCCTTGGGTGAATCCCCTCTGAGCACAGACCAGGGAGGTGACTAGCCCTGCTGTCATTCAAAACAATTTGGAAAGTAGGTTAAGACGGATCTAACAATTAAACTCTCCCATCTTATCTTTGATCTCCCTTTTGATCCATTTTAAAGGTGTTCTAGTGTTTCATATTTTGTGTTTTCTTCCCAACTGGGATTTCCTTCTATTTTATTTTGTTATAGGACTTAGCTTTTTGGACCCTTTGCTTTGTATTTTTGTATGTTTTTTGGTACATGAAATCCAGGATGGATGAATCTATGGAATCAGTAAATGGATTAATGGCTCCTCTGTGCACAGCAGGGGAGGTGGGAGCAGGGTGGGAATGAGGAGCCAATAACAAGGAATCCAGGAGAAAAGAAAATGTTCTAAAATCGATTGTGATAATAATTGTACAGCATTTCGTCTGATTGCCCTATTTAATTGTATGATGTTGGGATATGTCTCAATAAAACATTGTAAAATACATGACTGCAACAATATTGTAAACTCGAACAAATGAGGGGGAGATTTCCTGAGGGGGAAAAAAGAATTTGTCTGGGATGTGGAGCCTGCACAGACCCTGTACTGCCAGCTAACTCTCTCGAAGCTTCCATTTGCTCCTTGGCTCATCCATTCTTGGCTTAGTCCACCTTTAAACCTTGGCCAGAATGATGGTGTTTTGTGGCTTTATTTTGGATTTCCCAGCTGGCTAATAAGCTTGTGCATCACTTCATTTACTTGGTCCTTCCAGCTGCCCCCTGCCACGGAGTCTGTTCCCACCCATAGAGTTGCCGAGGCTCTACAGCTTGGCAGGAGCAGACAGCCTCAACTTTCTCCCTCTGAGCAGCGGGTGGGTTTGAACCACTGGCCTGGAGCTTAGCAGTCCAGCGTGGAACCCTCTGTGCCACGCGGGCCCCTTCCTTTTAGCTGTTAGACTCGTTCTAGGAGGAAGCAATGCGTTCATGTCGATTGCCCTTCTTGGTTTGCGGAAGAGATCTGCGTGGTTTCGATATTGCTCATTGATTTGTAGCAGCTCCTGCAGGCAAACAGGAAACATGCGGTTGGTGCCTTCATGGATGCAGATAGGCTTGGACAGAAATAGTCCCCAATAGGGGAGAATGCAGGCATGGGGGCAGCTCAGGCTGCTGGGGAAGCGTTGAAAAGAATGGGGAACGTTTCCTGGGTTAGGAGTTAGCCACTCACCAGCTGGTTTTATGCCGTCATCTGTCCTCCCTCAGTGCTTCCTGGGCAGAGTCAAGGGCAAGCTCAGGCATCGGTGTTTGGGTGTCACCTTTGTCTCATCTTCTCCAGGCATCGCAGGTGTTGCTGTCAGGTCGATTTTGACTCCTGCGTGCTTGGTTTTCCTTGACTGTCATCCTCAACAGCTTATTATCATCAAGTTGATTTGGACTCCTAGGGTTTCCGAGGCTGCCCTCTTTATGGGACCATATAACCTTAACTTTCTCCTCGGGTGGCTTCGAACCACCAACCTTCCCTGACAGCACCAGGACTTGGTGTTCAGTGGGCCCCCCAGTCAGAGCGGCCCTAGGTACAACAGCCTGGTCCCGCACCAACCTCAAAATGGTTGCGTTTGAGCCCTTTGTCTTCCTCCCTGTCACTGCCCCTCCCCTCTCCCAAGTCCTTTTGCATGGCACCGCTTCCCAAGGACTCCTCCTTCCAGGTAAGGGGTTATGCCTTGAACTGCTCACAGAACGGCCAGCCGCTGGAACTCCCCAACAGAAAAGAAGGAGACTTACTACTCCCGTAAAGATTTAAAATCTAGGGCTGAGCCCCGGTGGCGTAGTGGTTGTGCGCAGGACTGCGGCCCACTGGGACGGAGGTTCAATTCCATCAGTGGGGCTGGGCCTCCTACTCCTACCTACTCCTACCACCGGAGAGCAGTGATGCCCCCAAAACAAACAAACAAAAAGATTTAAAGTCTCAGAAGCCCAAAGAGGCGCTTCTACCCTCCCTAGATGGTCACTATGAATCAGAATTGACTTGTTGAGAGGGAGACTGACCCACTCAGTCACCAGGCTCAGGAGGAGACGATTTAAGTCGTCCATCTTTTGCTGAGTGGCCAGATGCAAACCCTTTGTACCACTTAGGAACTTCTTCCGGTGGACAAGCCTTCTGTCATATACTTAAAGTGACTGCTCATGGGGATTTCCAAGTTTGTAAATCTTGAACAGCTGCGGAAAGCCTTCTCGTTCTCCCTCAGGGTGACTGGGGGGTTCAAACCACCGCCTTTGCAGTGACCAGTCAATGCTCTCCCCTTCCACTCGCAGGGCCCTGTCCGTAGGTGAATCAGTACTTTCAAATGCCTCATTTCATCCCCTCACCTGCAGGGAGGGGGGGTCCCTGTTCTCTGCCAGTAGACATTCCATTTGGAGAAAGACAAAGGGCGGTTTCAAAGAAGAGAGATAGCTGCTTTTCTTTCTGTGCTTTCAACCTCAGAAAGCCTTTCCTCTGCCTTGTGGCATGAGAGCCTACCGTGCTGGGGGTCCTTAAACTTTTTAAACAGGGGCCCAGTTCACTGTCCCTCAAACCATTGTAGGACCGGACTATAGTTAAAAAACGAAAAAAAAAAGAAAACTATGAACAAATTCACTGCAGGCCTGTGATGAGTCAGCTGCTAAGCACGACAGGCAGCAGAGGCAAAAACACCCAGCGGCCCCGATAAGTATCCTCTGGGGTCCGCATGTGGCCCGTGGGCCGTAGTTTGAGGACGCCTGACATACATGTTTCTGTAGGTGGTTCATCAGCGTCATGTCCACAAGGCCTAGTCCCTGGTAAGAGTCCTGGGCTTGCCTTTGTTAAGATTGTTGGTCTTTGGTTGGGCAGGCCTTTGATGCCCAGTGGTGGAGACTGCTGAGGGTGACAGCATCAGGTGGCCCTCCGGCCCGCCCTGGAAGGGGCCCTGGTGGGGTGGTGGGCTGCCAACTCGCTGGGCCAGCAGTAGGAACCCCCCCAGCTGATCTGAGGGGGAGAGCGGAGACTTTCTCCTTCGGTAAAAGATAAAGGCCTTAGAAACCCCAGGCAATCCTACCCTGTCCCCGAGGGGTGCCCTGGTCGGAATCGGCTTGGTGGCCATGAGTTAGGGCCCTGGAAGGGGGGCAATTTTTCTTGAGGAAATCGCTGCGAATAGGTCTGGGGGAAGTCGTTCAGCCGCGGGACTGAACAAGCCCTCTGAGAAGCTTGGCAAGGACCCCACACTTCCCAGGTAACAAGGCTTCTACCACCCAAAAGTCAAGACAGCTGCCACTGCCAGAGTCCCTATCATGGTGGTGCCAGCAGTGCCAGCGAGGGTTTGCCAAGGGGGTGCACTTCCCTCAAGAAGCTCATTAGGCATTTTTTTCTGAGGTTCCCTGGGAGAGTTTGCTGTGACCAACTGCCTTTCCTTGTTCAGTGAAATGCCTCGCTCTCTGCACCACCTAAGGACTCCCCAAGGTCGCTTAGAAGCACTCAGGCAATATTTATGGAATGAACACATTAAAGTCTCCTTGATGAACCCAGAAAAGTGTACAATCTTGAAGTATGAAAAGCAGTTTTCAAGTGGAATAAGGGATGGTATATGGTGGAGATTACAATTGATAACATGAAAAAAAAAGTATATGACTTTTTAAGTGAAAACTAATTTGCTCTGTAAACCTCCACCCAATTCAGAATAAAAAGATTTTTTTCGGGCTGAGCCCCAAGGCGTAGTGGTTGTGCGCGGGACTGCGG